>JANIEQ010000881.1:0-11964 GCA_024708375.1 Oxalis stricta | reverse complement strand
ATTCAATATTTGAAATTCTTATTATGAATATATGGACTTCTACTACTATTTAGGAGGCCTCATGGACGAGTGCTACATGGGATAATTAGTTGAGGCTTTAGTCTTTAAACCTTAATTCAAGTACATGTTGGAGGGGTTAGAAGAGTATGTCCTTTTATGGTTTGATTCGTGGATCAATAGAGCAGTCTTGCGAGATTTATTTCAAGATATTCAATTTAGTGAAGCGAAAGTCAAACACGAATGCTAGAGTGGTTGATGGTTAGGGACGGACACAAATATCTTTACATAGCGCAAAAGTACTACCCGATTTTGGAAAAAATTGAAGTCTATTATACATAAGTTTGATCATATTTCTCCACCAACTACAATGATTCATGATATAGCTCAATGATTATAGTTTTTTCGCCACTATCTTGGGAACTCAGGTTTGAAACCCACAATCTCATCCATTCAATTTCACCTTCCAACACGTCAAAATCTAAAATAATGTAATAAATAATACCATTAAATTTATGATTAATTCAACACGAATTATTGTTAATTTTTAAAATTTTTGATCAATTAATATAAGAGTTATTACAATTCTTTCTAAAGGATTATATTTTTATTTGTGTATGTTCTTTACATGACAAAAAAATTCAATAAACTATAAATTTATACTATATAAATTTGATCATTATGTATATTATATGCTATAGTTTATTCAAGATTTTTTCAACAAAATTCCAAAAATCTCCTGAATAAAAAAAAATTTTGACCCCTACCCATCCAACAATCCTAACATCCCTCCATGATTGAGGGGATGGAGCATGGCATTTACCAACTCTTGTTTCAGATGAAATTGCTCCAGGCTTGCATGATGTTCTGTGCTCGAGTCAGTTCCTCCTTTTTAATATGGCGTTGCCATGATGGGTTGTCCCCTCATGTCAGTATTCTATCTCCACTCACAGGCTATGATGCTATTCATGCAGTAAAAATAATGAAGTTGTTTGGCATCGTTTTGGTTTGGAGTGAGGAGATTGCCCCTCTGCATGATTTTTTATTTCATGGTTAGCTGTGAATAATCGGCTTGCTGTGAAAAATAGATTATTTGTAGGCGTATATGCCCTGATTCGTCGTGTTGTTCTTGCTCTGGTCGGTATGATTGAGTCATTGGGATACCTTTTTTTGCTTGTGCTTTTTCCAAAAATCTGTTTGGATGGCTGTCAAGCCTCACTCATGTGGTATGCATAGACTTCCGTCGAAGATGGGAAATGAGAGTTAAACTGATTTTGTTAAGAAAGCTAAGAGGATGTCTCAGTTGGCTACCTGCATGCGTCCCATTATGTTTGTTGCACTGATTTATTTCATATGAGCTGGAGAGGAATAGTATTGAATTGTGTTTTAAGGCCGTGGAAACATGCTGATCATGTAATTGATAGGATTCGTATTGTAGTATTGTTAGATTCCGCTACTACTAGTTCAACAATGAATAGGTTGATTGGTAGTTGGAGAGTGTATATATTTGTACAGAGCCCAAAATCTGAGCCTTAGTTCTAAGTTGTATTGACAGTGGTTTTGGCTGTTTGCGGTTTGATTTATAAAATTGCTGGTTTTGATAAAGATCTAGATTTATAATCCTAGTGAAAATCTTTTTATTTATTATTTTTTAAAATTAAAATAGGAAAAGTAAATAGCGACGTAGAATTAAAATTCACCAATAAAATCTGATTACGACAATTTAGTTTTTTTGTGTTCTAATACCCTATGGTCTATAAAATGACTCAAAATCTATTAGATATGTTCCTTACTCTTGGACAAGTAAACTATTGTTCAACATATATAAAACACAGAAGATTAGGAAATGTTGTTTTTTCGCTCTCGTTGAAATACAATGGTCTAATAAAAGACCATATACTGTATAGTAATACTAAATTCAACTCAGAGATATATATATATATATATATAAGTAAACGTTAAGCTTGAGCCACAAAGTCCTCGATCACCACCAGCCAGGGGAAAATTAACCTACTCCCCTAAAGTACTCAGGTATATTCTTTTCCAAGACTTCATTATAATCATAATCCAACTTGACAGGGAACTTCCAATCCGCCATTAATTGCATATATAAATGCCGAAAGAATTGCGAATTTAGTTCATTTAAAATATACATCTCTTTGATCTTCAGACACTCGATCGATCATTTCTATTAATTAACGGCCTACTGGCTAGGAAGAGATATGGAGTACTATTCAACAATGAATAATGATGATGATGATAATAATGGCCTAATCAGTGTTGCCTCTGTGGAAGTTTGCAAGCTGATATATAGATTGAATCTCCTCCTGATGAGTATTTTAACTTCGAAGTGCGTAGACCAGACCTTTACAAAGTAGTCGCTCCTACTCAATACAAAAGTGCTAAGTGATTCAAGGCAAACCTGGAGAAGAAGGATGCATCGTTAGGTTGAAATACACCGGTAATTGAGGCGCTCGCTTTTCCTTAAATACAAAACTTCATTCATGATCAGCCTAAACTAAAATAAAATAAATCTGTCAACTTTCAATTTGTATCAACGTCTATTGGCATCATAGTTTAATGCATATCTTGTTTTAATTTGATCAATAACAGATCACCAGTATAAAACGTTGACTTTGGTTGCACATTATTTAAATTTTCATATCCTTAAATTTAATAACCTAATGCTGAAGAATTAAATGAAAATCTGTCAAACGACATATGAAATTAGTTGTTAATTATATATACCAATAGCTTCTCTTAATTTTGATATAGATGGTTCGTACTCGATTGAACGTGTCGTACCAATAGATTACAGACGAGGCGTGCAGTTTGGACAGAACTTGAAGGAAAAGCTCTAGCCGAGCATTATAAGCATTTCGAGTTCCAACTTTCAGTTTTCCCAAGGTGTGAAGGCAGCTTGGTGCGGTTATCCTATAGTCTATGAGAAGAAAAATAAAAAACGACCCAGACCCAACTCAAGAAGCTAGTTGGAGTATTGTTGAGTATGTAAAATCGGTTGTGGATACATCCCGTGAGTCACAAGCGCCCATAAAGATCTGATCCCCTGCCTCATTTATATGACAAAAACATTAAATGATACTGTTTATATTTATATAGCAGTGAATAATACATATCAACCAATTATATAAATAAATAAATTCATGGGTGAATGTACGTATATGTATCACTTATATGATAAAAAATTGGTTGTGACGATTATGTTTGTATAAGCTTATTGAAACGCCGGCTTATGGGGCTGTTGTTCCTAGAATATCTCTCTATATATATATATAAATATATAATAATTCATTGAAATATGAATCTCATTCAGTCATTCTATATATTATATAACCATATTTTTCTGAGTAATGCACAATAAAAAAAAATAAAAAAAAAAAAACATCAATAACAAATTAATCTCGCAAGAAGATTTTCTTTTACAAAACCTACATTTATTAACTTATAAACAATCATGTAAGTCTTATTAAAATCCATTACTAATTGAAAATTAGTAGGAGTAATAAGTGTAAAAAGCACACTACAGATGGTTGAAGTATAAAAATAAATGTAAAAAATTATTTTTTCAGAATCGAACCGAGATCTATTTAGAAGAATGATTATACATTTAACCACTTTGTCACATAGTAGTTCATCTTTAAGAAGAATGATTGTACATTAACCACTTCGTCACATAGTAGTTCATCGGTAACATTTCACCACAGTTAATATATGTACATATATTTAAAAATTTTTAAATCGGATAGGACCATAGTCTACAACTTTATGTTGTCAGATCACGCAGCGTATATATATAATGTTTAGATAATAAAAATTATCTAGAAAGTACAGATTAATTAGGTCAATAAGACAACTATATATAATATTAGATGCATGACTATTTGAATTCATTGATGTGCAGGCAGGCAGTTTAATTAATTTGTTTTGGTTGAGGAAAAAGAAAAGGCTATGGAAATCAGGTATATATGGCAATTAAGGTCTCGCATATGCATAGTTACTAAAGTTCTTTTTTATGAACATGTTTGGGTTCTTGAAGCTTTGGAGGCGTGTGATGCAAGTAATAATGAGAAACACACATGCACAAAAAAAGAGGCAAACAATTCAGAATCGGCTCCTAGCTATATATATATATATATATATATATTGTTAAAGTAGAATGAATTCATCTTATTTCACGAATTGGTTTTTATACAGATACAAGTAGTAGAATCTTTGTATATAGACAATTCCTATAGTTATACTATACTGATATTGTACCGTTAAACTAAATCTGTACAAATCAAATAATCAAATATCATATATAAATTGATTATGTTGACTAAATCTTGTGTAGATAAATGGGCTGGGCTTAAATCTGATACACCCCCTCAGGTTGGGTCTCGTCGTCTAAGGCCCAGCTTGAATTTGAGCTGAAGAAACTGGTCAGCTGTTTGATCGGCAGAGGCAACATGAGATACACGGAGAAGACCAGACTGAAATTGTTCCCTGATGAAATGGAAATCAATTGCAACATGTTTTCATCCTCGAGTGAAAGACTGGATTCGAACTAAGTTGTGTTGCTCCAACATTTTCACAATAGATGACGGGGGTAGGAGAGATGACAATACGAAGCTCAGAGAGGAGATTGAGATCCAATTTAGCTCAGCAGCCGTGTTGGCCACAGCCTTATATTCTGCTTCAGTGGATGAACGGGCAACATACCTCTGCTTGCGAGGGCTCCACGAAACTGGAAAAAGACTGCAAAAGCACCTGTAGAATGGTAATTGTCTCTATCTCCTCCCCAATCTGCATCTGAGAATGCTTCCAAGACACACTATGATACTGATTAGTGAATGCATGCAGGTTCCAGAATAAGAATTAGAGAACCCAGTAGAAAGGAGAAACTGTTTTAGTGCTTGGTACCAAGCTCTTGGAACTTGCTTCCAGACCATAGATTACTTTACGTAATTTACACACATAGTCAGGTCGATCAGAGTCAATAAAGCCTCTAGGTTGCTCCATAAAAACATGTTCTGTCAATGGACCTTGTAGGAAAGCATTATTCACATCTAGTTGTCTGAGTTCCCATCCTTTCGATATAGCAATGCTGAGAATAATTCTGATTGTTGTAGGTTTCACAACAGGGCTGAAAGTCTCAGCAAAGTCGACACCTGAGCGCTAGTGGAAGCCTTTGGCAACAAGGCGAGCCTTGAACTTATCAATTGAGCCATCAGAGCAGTGTTTAATATGGAAGATCCATTTACAGCCGATCAAATTTTGACTTGGATGAGACGGAACCAGTTCCCAGGTACCATTTTCACCAATGAATTAAATTCATTAGAGCAGGCTTGACGCCACTCAGGATGTTTGAGGGCCTGAGTAATAGTTGTTGGTTCAACGGCTGTGGTTGAAAGTTAAGCCGTTAGACTCAGTTTTAGTATCGGCTTTCGTATATTATTCTTCCCTCGTGTGATCATGGGATGTGATGGACCTGCCTGAATTTGTGAACACGATAAAGTATCAATATTCTCATTTTGTGTTGAAATACTAACCTCAGGGACATCATGCTCAAGGGAAGCCAGCGGTGGAGATGGTGGTGCAAGTGGCGCAGGCACACGAAGGGGAAGGCTGATGGCTATCCGACACAACAGGAAGGAGATGATTGTTCAGGCGAGAGGAGACTTGGCTGAAAAGGGAAAGCAGGGTCTCGACAAATTGAACATGACGAGAGACGTAGACTCTGCCTGTAAAATGGTTTATATTTGTAGGAATCCTAAAGACGTGTTGTGAAGTACCCGAATCCAGCAACCAAGGAGAATTATATGGCGAGGCTGCGGCGTAGTTGACTCGTGGCTGCCCAGGAAGTTTTGTTGCTCATAGTGAGCACATGGTTACCAGCCTTGCTGCGGCGTAGGCTGCCATGGTGTTGGAGGCGGGGGCTGCCATGGAGATTGATTCTGATTTGGGACCAATACGGAAAGATGGACATCGTTTCGCGGCATGTCCAAAAACTCCACAAATTTGACATCGTCCTTGGTAAGGTCGTGGTTGTTGTGGTGGTGCATAATTGTTAGACAGAAGGAGTCTGATAGGTAGAGGTCTGACCTGAAGTAGGACGAGGAGCCGAGGAGCTCCCTGACGATCGCCACTGATTTGTGTTATTGTATTTCTTGCTAGGCTGTTTGTTGGTGTGGTTTGCAGTAGCTGGAAGTGAGACAGCTAGAGCAGACACAGAGTTCTCCACTTCAGCAGTAATCAATCGCTCATACAGATCATCAAATGCAATAGGTAAGTCTCGACCATTCACAGAATGTTTAACTTCACCAGAAGCATCACCCAATCCGACTAAGACTTGATCAGTAATATCTTCTGGGTCCATTGGAGATTTAAGAAAAACTAGGTGATCTGTAATTGCCTTGATTTTCTACATATATTCAGCAACTGATGAACATTGGGCGAGTTTGACTTGTTTTAATTGAGCCTTGACCTGCTTGATACAAGTAGTAGAATCTTTGTATATAGGCAACTCCTATAGTTATGCTATACTGATATTGTACCGTTAAACTAAATCTGTAAAAATCAAATAATCAATATCATATATAAATTGATTATGTTGACTAAATAAATTAATTGATGATCAAACCCAATAGCAGCAATGATTAGATACCGACTCCATAGTTGAATTTCCTTCTCTTGGCTTCCAAGAGAGAATATACTTTTAATTAAGGAAAAATATAACTTAAGGAAAAAAAAAGAATAGCAGAAATGGGCAAACTTATATACTTTTAATTAACACTTTATATAGGAAAGGCCCAGACTGTTTACAACCCCGGCCATGCCAGTTGATTCAAATCAAAGGAATTGGGCTTCAGAGATCGATGTACAAGACAAGCTTAATTTTAGCCTATCTTCTAAGCAAGTCGTCCCTTCTAGAATCTCAGTTTCATATATAACACAATGGCAGAATAATTGACATGAGAGAATATCATATAGTACTACTCATGCACTTTTTAACGTTCCAAGCTAGTCTTTTGAATTTGTGTGATCGATCGGTAAAAACAGTATCATGTGCATGATAAAAAAGAACATCCAAATTGTATGAAATCTATCTGCTTATATATATAAATATCTCTACAACACCACCCAGAAAAAAATAAACCTCCACAATTCAATTTAATTACCTAATCTTTAATTTAGTAAAAACTAACTAAAGCAAGGAAATTTCTCGCGTTCGCTATGGCAGATGATGGAAATCTCAATTTCATGATGGATAACAATCCCAATGAAATCGAAGTATACTGATCATATCTTATTAATATTTAATTCTTTTATAAATTTTCATTTTTATTAAACATATACTAATTATTAATTTGGCTTGAAAATATTGCAGGTTGAAGTGAATATTCCTCTGGATAAGCTGGTCAAAATGTTTTCGTTTAAGTTGAATGTCAATCCAAATCCAACTATAGAAGACCTAAAGACCGAGATATATTTACACGACAAGAAACTTACAAGGGAAACTTTTGACTTGTTTCTACACGACCAGAGGTGTTTTGAACATGAAGTATTAGAAAACAGAGAGACCTATTTTGTTCGATTGAGACTTAAGGTCAAGGTCTCCTTACCTGGCCCACCTCCAGCTGGAAAATTAATTACCATATCTCTCTATGCTTGTCACGTCTTGACTCTGGAACAATTCAAGGATATGGTCCGTGTTGCGTTCAATTTAGCACCTGATTCTCAATTGGAGCTCCGATTTGAACGCCGAGAGGGAGTTATAGAAGATCCTACTGGAGTTAACACTTTAGATGGTCTTCACTTTAGGAACAGATCAAAGTTGATCGCAAGGGTAATTAATCCTCCCCCGGCCCCGGTGCAGGAGGACGATGATGCATGATTAGCACAAATTCGAGAACTAATAATTTAATCATAATAATATATTAATAATGATAATTAGAATAATAATAATATATATGCAGTCCTAAGGCTAGCTAGCTAGATAAATATTATAGATCGTATTCAATACAATTTTTGTATTTGAATACAGTTATGAGATAATTAATTAAGTAGTAGTAATCTATCCGAATATGGTTTAATTGTATTGGTATATCCTACCATACAAATTAAGGTTAATTATAATGAATAAAGTCTTATTTTATTATAAAAATATGTTATATTTTTTTTAATCCAATCTCTTTCTATTTTAATTAGTCATCAATTTAAACTTTCAATTTACGGATCATCGTGAAAGATATTTATCATAAAACTAATTGATTGTTAATTGATTGGATTTCTACGACTATTAGTCAATCATATATATATACTCTGTTTCGAGCAGATGTTATTTGTTTTTCTTTCAAATTAGGGTTCTCTAGTCTAGAATAGATCATCACAGAACACTACAAACCTGAAAACCTTAAATCTCTCAGGCAAGGGGCAATATGAACGACGAGGATTTTATCTCACGATTGCCTGAAGAAGTTATGCATCAGATAATATCTTCTCTCTACGTGAGAGAAGCAGCTCGAACTTGCGTCTTGTCCAAGGTATGGAACCATTCCTGGTCTTCCTATCCTAATTTCGATTTTAGATATTGCGATTGGCCACGACATGGTGATTTGATGATAAAGAGATTGCAAAAGTGTATCCAACGAAACCTAAATATAGACAAAGTCAAGATAAGAATAACATATGATGGCAAGACAGAAGAGAATAATTGTGGTCAAGTTCGTGAGCTGATTGAGAGTAACTTTATGGGCATTGGGAAAGTTAAGGAGTTAGAGCTTGAGTGTTATTCCAAAGGGATCGACAACTCTGGCCCTAGGAGACGTTTTTGTTTTTATCGCTTGCGACAGACTCTCTTCTCTGCAAAAGATACACTACAAGTATTGGATTTACTAAGATGCGTGTTCCCCTCTGTTAATGTTGATTTAGAGTTACATCATCTACAAAAATTGTATTTCTATGAAGTTTTGATAAATGACTCGCAATTCGAGAAGCTGATATCAAAAAGCACATCGCTTAAAACTGTGAGACTTTTTCGTACTGAATTGAAGAGGTTAAAGCTCGTAGGATTCCCTCAACTAAAGAATGTTCAAGTGATTCATTGTTACTCCATAGAAGATATTGAGATTGAAGCACCATTTCTTGATCATGTCATTGTAATGATGTGTCCTCATACCAGTTTGAAGGTTAAAATTAAGGCAGCGAGCCTTAAAAATTTTCTGGTGATTGATAGCTTCCTCTCGAATGTGGAAATTGAAGCACCGAGTTTTGAACGGATAGGTTTGTACACTATAGATGAGAAAACATTAGGTAATATCTTATCTAGAGGTCTTCCAGTTAAACATATGGTCATTCACTTTGTTAGAGGTTGCTTGAAATACTTAAAGCTTCATAAGCTTCGTCAACTGAAGAAGATAAAAGTGAAAGGTTGTGATAAGCTGAAAATGATTGATATTGAAGCACCGAATCTCGAAAAGATTAAGGTTTGGGGTACTCACAATGACTTGAAGATTGATCTTTCTACCCCGAAGCTCGACCTAGTCAAAATTCGCTTTGTTTCGCAATGCACCATCACTTTGAAAATGGACGGAGACCTAATTACAGAGATGAAACCGCCGAGTCTTTTTATGGATGAACGAAAACTAGAGCATCTTTTTTCACCAGTGTTGCCTGCACTCCTTGATGATGATGACAACGACTTCATCCCGAAAGACAATACATGTCAAGGAAGGATCCGAACTCCAAATCTTCAACATTTAGTCTGCCAGAGAGATTATGATATTACCATCCAAACTGAGAATGTACTAAAACTAGAATGTTTGGGCGAGAATCAAAAAACCTCTTATCTGTTCAAGAATTCCGATCTAGAAGTATGTTCTCGTGAAACCGCTTCAGAAGGTTCGGATTTCTGTAGGCTCGACATTACTTTTCCTCGTCATGGATAGGTACTTCATAATCGCATTTGATTTCTTATATTTTTGATTTCATTGTTTCTATTCGAATATACTTTTTACAATTTTATATATTTTCTCAGTATGATTTTTGAAGCTGGCCGTGACTGCACATGAAGATTTAAAAGCCGCAACCTACCTCTTCCAATTGATAAACGTTCCAACAAAATGTGTCTTCTTCTGACCTGAAACCATATTTCTTCCAACAATTAATAAGACCATATTTACTTCTTTTGATGGTTCGATTTCTTTTTCGATTGCATATCTTATGAGTTGATTGATTAGATTGTCTTCAAAGAATCAAAAGTAGCCGACTATTTTGATTAGGACATTTCTTTGACGTGCTAGCCAAGTTAGGATTGCTACTCAAGAACTTGAATCATTAGTACATCCAGTACCATTACTATTTACTACTTGCTATATATGTATGTGTGTGTGTCTGTATATACTATATAACAAAATTAACATATAGTACAGCACTCCAATACTAATCAATTCCATGGCTTTCTCATCATCAAATAATAAACCACACGGTGTGTTTATCCCATTTGCCATTACAAAGCCATACTCTAACATGTATGCTTAAACTGGCAAAGCTTTTGCAAATTCTCCACTGATGTCTTGTGCTTTAAGTTTCTGGAGACGTTCAAATACATTGCCACTAATACTCTGGCTCCAAAGTTCCAGATATGAACAAAATCATCTTTTTTTTTTTTTTTTTTTATTTTTATAACGGGATCGAACCCAAGCTGGACAAAGCCTAGAAGAGAAATACATAAAAAAAAAATTGAAAGCTTAAAACTAAATTTAGGGACACCAGCCCACCAACACCATAAAAACTGAAAGCTGGGGAACAAAATTCATCTAATAATCCTGCTTTCAACTCGTAGTCGGAAATACTCATCTGAAAGTGAGAATCAAGTATTTTCCGAGCAGAAACTACTTCACCTGTAATACTTCGGAGTGTCGATGAATCCTCGAGACACCGTTTCAGTTTAAACAATTCACCTAGTTTATTTGAGAAAAAATGAGAATCGATATTAAAAAGAGAAGCCATGGAGTGGAAGGCTTTGGCAAGAGAAGCAACTTCTCCTAATGGCTCTTCTTCTCTCAATTTGGATAAGCTGCTCAGTCTTACATAAGCTAGCTCGTCTACAGATTAAATATCCGATGAAGTTTATGAATTTATCAGAAAAAGTTGTCGAGATTACCCAGATGAGCCGAAGGACACAGCAACTTCTCGATAATTCCATGTTTCTTTAATGTTGTTGTTTCAATTTGTCTTTGGTGTTATTTGCTCTGTTTCGTAATGGTCCTCTGTTTTATTTGTATTTGCCTTGTCTTGCAAGCCAAGCCACGAAGGAAACATGGAGATGGTAGAAAGAGAAAAGCTTAATTGTATCACAATTCAATTTTCGGAAAAAATTATATATAGTTTTTTATACACAATCTTCTTATATCTTGTTATTTACGATAAAGATACTTTTTCGATTTGTTTCAGTTCGAAATTTTATTATTCTTTTATAAACGATGGAAAGACTTTTGATCAAATTTATTATTCGATTTTTTATTATATTTTTAAAGATATAAATTCTCTTCGTCCAATCGACGGGTCTCACCGATTTATTATACTAATAATATTTTGAATGACTTGAATTCAGATTTCCTATCCTATGATATTGCTTTTGCAGATTCAATTATATGCCTTTCCTTTTTTACTACGTTGTTTATTATTATTATTATTTTAAATTTATTAGGATTATACTTCTTAAAATAAAATTAAAAAGTTATAGTTTTTTTTAAGTCAAAAAATTATAAAATAATTAAGAACTAGAATTTTTTTTCAATTTTTTCCCTTAATCTTAATTTAATTTTTTTTAATATGAATTATTATAATATAATTCTTTGATGATGCTAAAAAAATTTTAATAATAAAGGTACTGACTTGTCAATGGATGGGCCAATCGGCTAGTTACAATATAAGTTATATATATAGCATTAATCAACAACA
>JANIEQ010000880.1:0-15617 GCA_024708375.1 Oxalis stricta | reverse complement strand
GTTGCAGTTAAAGTGAATTTACAGAACCTGTTTTTTTAAGAATTTTTTTTAAAGGAGTTGTGAGGTAATGTGCTTATGCTTTGTACTAGTTTTGCGGGTAGACATAGATGTAAATCTTAGAAATTTAAGCAAGTATATAGACTTGTAAGTGATCATTTAATTGAAATTAGAAATGAATTGTTGTACGTCTGTGGTTACAACATGGATTATGATTTTGTAGCTAATTATGTAAGTATTTAGCTTAATAATATTTAATAATTTCAGAAATTAGGTTTTATGTTAAAGTCGAATTAGCTTTATTAGTTTGATAAATTAAAATTACATAAATTGCTAAAATTTATAATTTGGAGTTAAGGATTATTAGAAATAAATATAGTTATTCGAGATAGTAAATAAAAAGAGAGCTGTAGTATTTTGCTTTTTTGAGATCATATATTTTCGAGGACGAAAGTTTTTTAACGGGGGGAAATTGTTATATCACTCGAGATATTAATTAATGAGACATAGAAATTCAATTTAATATGTCATGTATGCTCGCATTATATAATAAGACACGTTGGATTAGAATTAAAATGATATCGTGACATGTTATGGATTGTCGTAGCTTTATATTAAAAAAAATTAAATAGATATAAAAAATGGAATTGTAGTTTATTCCCAAAATGGAAGTAAAGAGAACTAATCAATGGAACTGTGGAAAATGATGGTCTAATTACAAATGCATTAGCTTCTATAAACTTCCACCGCACGGTGGGAAACCATGAATATATATATATATATATGTATAATGAAATAAAAGGAGAAAGAAAGAGAGGAGATGGCGTGAGATAACACAGAATGAAGGAAGAGAAGATAATAAGTTATTGTTCATCCAGAGATCTAATTATCAGCTGTTTATTCTTAATATTTGGATAAATTTGATAAATAAGACATGGATATAAATATTGGGACAGATGATGGAGTTGACTTTCTTGTTCATGTTAGTAGATGGAAGCTTCAATTTTGGGGTAACCCTTATCAAATTATATTTATAAAATTTGAGGTAATTATAGTTGAACATGAAATATGGTTACTAGCATTTCAATTTTGATCTTTTTATCAGTTATCAATTAGTTGTCTAATTGCTTACACACAGAACATTTTTTTTTTCCTCTTCTCTTTTTTTTTTTTTTCTCTCGTTTTTCTTCTTGTGTTCTTTTTTTTTTACATTTATGGTTTCTATTGAAAATGGTGAAAGCTTTAGAATCTTAAGGTTTCCTTAAACTACAATTACATCCTCGTATTTTCACAATTAATCCCACATATTTTAGGTTCAATAAAATATCAATGTACTCCTTATATCTATTTAATTTCTAATATAAAGTTATAACATGTCATAAAATTATTTTATTTTTAATCATGCGTCTTATTATATGATAGATGAATGCATGTGTGCTAACACGTCAAAATTCTACGTCCAATTAATAAATATTTGGGGTGTAACCATTAGTTGAATTGACCAATTGACTCGTGAGAAAGAGGAACAAACCTAGAAGCAAAACCTGCAAATAACCAAAATCAAAATTAAGATTTTCAGGTTTGGAACAGTAAAGGAAATTCGTGGAGTTCCGGCGAGAGAGAGAGAGTGCATATACTTCTATTGTCGTGATTCTCGTGAAGGGAGGAGAGTGGAAGAGAAGAAGGTGATATTTTCAATTTTTGCTGGTCCAAAATATGAAGGGTCTAGATCGATCAAGGCTGATGATGTAAAGGCTAAGAGTTAGTTTTTGTTACACTCCAAATATTAATTCATCAGACATAATTTTTTTAATTAATATAATAAGACTGCATCACGATATACGAGATTAATCGATATCGTGACATTGCGTGAATTGTTATAACGTTATATTAAAAATTAAATAAAAAATAAGGACTGAATTATAATTTATCAAACTTAAAAGTAAAGTTGATTAAATAATTAAAATATTAAGATAAAATTAAAATAATAATAATAAATAAATAAAATTTGTGGTCTAGAGGCTTCCACCATTCGGTGGAAGCATAGACTCCACTATGTGTTATATATATATGGTAAAGAAATAAATAGAGATCAGAGAGAGATAAAAAAAAAAAATAAAATTAATTAGAGACAAAGAGAACATAGAGAGACGGCAACAAATAACCATCCTCCAACCAAAAATAAATTTCATACCATTTCATTGAGTGTTAGGTAAGCCAAATTGAAGGAGTGATTCTTTTGGTAAGTCTTTCGTCTCAATATTCTTGGTACTTTCATTTTAATACATCTCTTAATGTGTGTTTATATAAATGCATATATGTATATGTCAGTATTCAAAATTAATTATAGATAGATTTGTCTGTACTTGTATGAAAATAGTATAATATTTATGTTTTACATCTTGTTTGTCGAGAAAGCGGAAGTAGTGTATCCCTTCATCCAAAAGGGAGAGTAATTGCTAATTAACAACATAAAAAAAATTAAAATTAAATTAGTAATATTTAAACTAATGAAGGAATATAGAATAAATTTTGAGATTTTGTTTGGTTTTGTTGGCATTGAAAACGACATTAGCTTGCATTTCATGCATTCACGGCATTTCATATAGAATTATTGGTCGATATTAATTATCGAAATTGTTATAATAATATTAATATTATAGGTGACGGAGATCGAGCGGGTGACCGGACTTGAGTGGTCCCAGATTTGTAGTGCATTTTGGGGAGGTAAGTACCGTATATAAGATACTACGTAATATAACGGTTTTCTAATAAACCGTTGTCTTAAGTATTTCCTTAATGATAAATTACTATAGTATATGATTGGGTTTGGGAAACTTGATTTTGAATTGATATTTGAGGAAATGCGATAGTTTTCTATGTTATTGTCGAAATATATTTGGAAATTTGATTTGATTCACCATGAATTGTGATATGCTATATGTATAATATCGAGATATTTTGGAAACTTGATTTGAGTTCACATTGATTTTTGAACCGTGATTTGACTTAAAAATGATTACTTTGAGAAATTCGAGACTTGATTGGATTGGCATATGTGTAGGATACGGCCGTATACCGAGTATAGGACTATCTAGTTTTGGGTCCTGTCACTTGCTATCATTGAGGATAGAGTGACCGATTCGTAACGATGACGGGCCCACGGTGAGGCCAAAGGTTGCGCACCTAAGCCAAAAGACGTGGTGGCGTGTCGTTACTCGTACCTAGACATGTTCTAGGGAGCACGTGCCATGAAGATTAACCCATGATAAGCAATTGTGATTTTATTGAGATTTGAAATCGAATTTATATTGTGATTTAATTAACTTATCATGGGATCGTATTTTGATGAACTACACTTTGTGAAATTGATATTTTGGGAGTATTCAATATTCTTTCGATTATATGATAAATCGATTTGTGATTTCACATATGGTTTCAAAACGGTTTTTATAACTGTTTTGGAGATTACTTGGGATTATAATTTATTAGACTATGGTTATATTGCTTAGTATATTATATTCGGTACTTACTTGAGTGGCCCCCACTCACCCAAAAATATATATTTCTTTTCAGATTTTGCAGGACTAGGTTCCATATTCTAGCCTCGTCTACTCGAGGACTTTCTCCAGGAGCTTAGGATCTTCCTTTTTGGTATATCTCCTATGTACATTAGTCGTCTAGACTTGTAAATTATCCATGTAAACTTTTGAATTTAGTGTAACTCCGTGTTGGTAGAACTTGGTTGTATGACTTGCGATTTCGGCTTGTGGGATTGTTGTGGGCATAGATGTTATAATGCCGATTTTTGTTTAAGTCGGAAGTCGTTTTGTAATTATTAAACCTTGTTGTTGGTTATACTTGGACGGAATTTTGTATTTTGAGGCTGGTCGTAGTCCCGAGGTTGAATGGATTACGACGCCGGTCATGACGTGGGTTTGGGTCGTGACGATCCGTAATAGTGTTGTCGTGATTCTCGTGAAGGGAGGAGAGTGGAAGAGAAGAAGGTGATATGTTCAATATTTGCTGGTCCAAAATATGAAGGGTCTAGGTCAATCAAGGCTAATGATCTAAAGGCTAAGAGTTAAGCCTTTAATAGTGGGAACAATAGTGTTTAGAGTCTAGATTGTATAAAGTTTTTGGACTAAAAAATCCACCGTGAGAGCTTTATCTTGTATATGTTATTCCCTAATATATATATAGCGTCTTTATCAAAATTTAGGGCTAAAGATGTTGGAAAGTGCAATGCGAGACAGGAAGGAAAAAAAACAAATGCAACAACAGACACAACTATTTATTATTTATTTTTAATATACATTCATATTGGCTGCCAGAGAAAACAAATACTAGTAACATATTTTACATTTTCCAAAACAATTTGTACAGATAAATTTCTGAACAAATTTTCGCTTGTCCATGAATACTCATGAACTATACGTACACTTAATTGGCAGAGCATTCTTTAGGGAAGCCTTGAGGAAACCGCTTGGAGTCGGTACAATAATTATAAATCATGAAATTATTCTGAACCCATCTGAGCTTGCCTTGGCTCGCCCCATCAAGTTGTTGCGTGAACCAACCAATACCGGTCGAACCGCAAGAAGATTTACCATTTGTGAAGACACATGCATTTGCATTGAAATTCCTGTAAGAAGCGGTGAATGGTGCATTGCTCCAATCTGTCTTTATGAGACCTCCTCTTGTCGCCCAATCATCAGCGTTCCACAGACTCGATTCGAGTCGCATCGGCTGGTTCTTTGGAAATGGAACCCCAATTGCTTCCAAATTCTTGAACTCTCTAATTGGAGTGCCATCAACCGAAAAACTGGAAAATCGAAAATGATTTATCAATAGTACATCATAAAATCATAGTGAATCTCTTCTAATATTATGTATAGGTACTAGAATTCCAAAATTCAAGACTTCAGATTCAAAGAAGATTCACTGAACATGTACATTGCGAATCTAGACTTTTCCTACAAGACGTATACGTGCGAAAATATTCCTTACACCTCAACTAAATGTTTACTCTTATCAGTCTCTCCACTCTCCAAAGAATAGATCGATATGAGTCTTTGTTTATGTGACACGTGTGGAAAATGGTATGATAACAAACTGACATCTGTTAACTCAAACACCATTCCTCTTGTACTCTTCGATTCTGTCAAGGGTGTCAATCAAATTCTAGTGATTGTCAAAATAAGCTAGGTCGTAGTTCAATATATATTCCAAGAGTATAAGCTACTTTCCATGCAATCGGACCAAGAATATGGAAAATAAGAGAGAATCTCGGACAAAATTTGAAATCTTATCATAAGTAACTAGTTCAAATCTAATTAAGCAATTTTTTTCTTGATGTTAATCAAGAAAATTAACAAAACCCTTAAAAATTTGTTATATTTTCTAAATAGTTTAATAATGTGTTTTCAGTACTTATTATAAAGAGTGTCTTTTGGTTTCTTCAGAAAATCATTATAAACTTGGTAGTCATTTTTCAAGATAATGAAATGAATATGTGCAGAATTTGATTAAATATCCCCCCATTATATAGAAAGACGTGAAGAATGAGAAATAAAACATGGATATATTAATACATAAAGTTAAAAGCTTCATCAATTCATTAAAAAATAATATGAGAAAGAAAAAGTGAAAAGAAATCTTAAGAAAAAAAAAGGTACATTAATTGAGTGAGCATATACTTACACAATTCCTTGTGGATTCCAGAGAACAGAGTAAGTGTGAAAATCAGCCGTTGGATCAAACCAAAGATGAAACTGTTGTTCTCTGTCACCTTTGCCTTGAGTATACACATTTGTGTGGAGAGTATAAGGATCACCAGTCAAATTACCCAAGAACTCGAAATCTATCTCATCCCAAGCATCTCCTTGTGACCTTAACTGCATGCAATATCACATTAATTAACATTTTTATTTCAACAACTATATACTTAAATATTGAAATGAAATTCGGTTTACACTTACATAATAGGCAGTGACAGTTCCAGCAGAATTTCCGGGGACAAGTTTGAGTTGCATGTCAATCTTGCCAAACAAATACATATTCTTGGACTGAAATCCCGAGCCAAGGGATTGATCTAATGAAAGAGTAAGGAGATCACCATTGTTGAGAATTTTACCTCGACCATCTCCCATGTAATATCAAAATCTCGCACGAAATTTCCACTAGCTAAGCCAACTATTAAACAAACAACTAGGATTAAAGTCTTAGAATCAAAATACGAAGCCATTCTTTTTCTGGAATATTAAATATGGCAACCCTTGTCGGGGAAGTTTTCAAGTAGTAATAAGGTTTGTTGTATGAAAGATGGAATATGGGAAAATAATATTGGTTGTATATAAAGGCGGAAGAGTTCAAAATAAAATAAAATGTACAGATGGAAAATTTTGGTAGTGTCCTTGCCGTTTGGGACATTAGAAAAATACTTAAAATGAACAGCTGGACTCTTAGTAGGATACCACTTGTTAATTGGAAATATTGATTCGGTGCAATGTCATGATGCAATATTCATTTATTTATTTATCTATTTTAAAAGATATACAAGAAGGTTAATGCCAAAAAAGAAGAGCTTTGTAAGAGCTGTAGCTCACTTGAGTTTTTGATTTTTTCAGTTTTGCATGTTTAGATTTTAGGTGTGCCCTTGTAATGCTTACACATAGACATAGTCAATTTTAGTTCGACTTGGATTTGATCATCCTTATCAATTCGGGTCCCGCTTTTACTTGCTTTTTGGAAGAAACTAAATTATGTCGCCACATATCACCTAGTGTTTGATAATCAATATTATTAATGTTCGTCGTCTTTTGGTACTAGAATCCACAAAACGAGTTGTCATCAGTTAATCTATAGTATATTGTTATAGAATCAGTGATAGAATTAGTACTCGAGCGTTATGATTTTAAATTTTAATTAGTTTTTGATAAATTCGTTTGAATCGATCCTTACTCACAGTAAGAAGGATGACACGAAATTCAATTCAAGTAAAATTAATAGTTCTAATAATTTGTGATCTAAGAAATTAATATTACAGTCAAAAACGATGATTAATACTTCTATATTTTTAATTTGATGAGATATATTTATTTTAAGAGTTTTCTCATCTTGTTTAAGGATATAGAATCCTAAAAAAATTAAGGTTGGGTTAAATTTCGATTTTCTTAAATATTAATGCCGAAAATAAAAGTCTTTTTTAAAATTGAAAAATTGGAATGATAAACTTGAATCTCAGACTTCATTTATAGGTCATAAAGGAAAGGATTACAACTTAAAAACTTTATATAGTAGTCCATCAACAAATTTAGACGTCATAATTTGTATTTACAATAATTTGGAACGGAAAGTAATAGCAAAACCAGACTTAGTATTATTCAAAACTACTAGTGATCCACATCACCACAAATTGCCACACTAGCGAGTCTTATTCGATTTTTTGGGCTCTACTTCTTCTCATTTGCTTTTTAATCTTTTACGGTAAAATAATCGGTAGATATACGTAGTAAAACTTCTCTTCTTCAAATTTCAAATTAGACCACAAATGCTTCAAATGTTGATTTTGGAATTGACTACTTGTTCCAAATATGATAGATAAAGACCAAGCATTGCGAAAGCTTCTAAATACTTTAACAAATGATTCTACATCTTAACTTTTTCATAATCTTAGCTGAAATCAAAATGACTATTGGACTTGTTGACTTATAAGGTGAAATAGACTAAAACAATGGACATTCTCATCTTCTCATGCTAAGAACTTGCAAAAACCTCCACAGTAACTTTTAAATGCATAATGTAGCTTGACTGAATCAAAATGAACAAGAAAAGTAGCTTGCATACAAAATCTCTAATTTTTGACAGCAACACCCAAAAAAGGGTCGATCGAGCTAGCAACTTATTCATAATTAGTTAATTGATAAAATTGACCATTGCAATGAATTCAAAGCAACAAAAACATATAAAATGGGCTTTTGAATCATTGAATTTCATCTACTATAGCGAAAATAACAATCAACCCTAATTTATTAATCTTCAAGCCAAAAACTCAAAAAATCTAGAATTACCAAAACAAGAACTCTAGCTCGAGATTGGGACTTTCAAAACTAGAGAACTGTAGGACAATTACCGGTAATGTCGTTGATCGACATGGTTCCCGAGTTGAATGCATACCGTCCGGTGGTCCGCCAAATCGTCGTCCGGCCACAATGATGTCACTTGCATTTCGGAGTTTTGAACTTTCGAAATGTCGGCAGCATCCTCCAGGTTTCTCTCGAGTGACAACAAGGTCCTTAACTTTTTCTCGATGTACTATTTGGTCCATTCTAGCTACGGTGTTTTTCTTCTTCTTCTCGGCTTCACCTCGAATCGATACCGGCCTGATCTCCAACCACGAGTTTCAATCCGAGTTGTTGTACTTCTTTTTAAATACTTCGAGAAAGATTTTGGCTACAAGTTTGCCCAAGCAGTTCTTTGATTCTCCATTTTTTCTTTGCAAGTTTGTCTCTAGTTTGAAATCTTTTTCTTTTTGCGATTTTCCTTTCAATTCAACTCTTGTCTTGATCAAACACTCCAAAACATCATTGATATGTTGGCCTCCCAAAACAAACAACCTCAACAATTTTATATTTAAAAAATTTATGAATTCAAATATAATTTTTAAATGAATTTAATTAAAAAAATTATTTAAAATATACGAATTTTTAAAATTAAATGATTTTATTTATCTATTAGATTATATATGGACTCGGCCATTAGTTAGAGGGTTGGAAATGGGAATGTATCACATTGTTGGTCCGTATATCAAAATTTGTATATATATATTGACGTTCGTGGCTCTTCTAATTAAGATGCTGAAGTGTTAATTTATCAATATGTGCCAAAAAGCTTGTTTTTTTTAAAAAAAAAAAAGGCTCGCTCGGGGGACACTCTGGCGATCCGTCCATTACAATAAAATGGAAGTGGATATTTTAATTTTGTTTTCTATGCACAGAAGATTCATTACAATAAAATAGAGAAAGTCTTAATTCTAATGATTTGTGTCATTAGTTAAAGTGATAGAATATTGAATTTCAATTCTACCATATTGGTTTTCTTTAGGTACATGTCATTGATTGAACACCATAACTAAGGATGACTACAAAGTTCAAACGCATAACTAATTGAATATTGTTCACTAAATAAGATATGAACACAATAACTATATCTATGCAATCATCCCTATATGGCTAGCTATATGTGAATTACAAACAATTTCAAACAAATTACATTACAGTTCGTGAATAAGAAAGTATATAACTAAGGACTAAATGTAAGTAATAAGAAGCATGCATATAATCATATTGGCCTAGGATATTTTGATTAAGAGCTTAAAAAAATTAAATTAAATTAGCTATCAACTAGAGGGCATGGATTCGTAGTGGGCATATTCAGTCATCCACATATGCCATTTGGAGATATTGCCAACACTATTGATCAGGCTCTCGCCTATCGGTAAGTTGTGGTTTACGAGATATTGTCAGTATTCGAGCGACATATATATTACTGTATATGTTACCTTCCGAGAGTACGTACAATGGGATGGAAACTTTGTCAGCGGGGACTGGTGAAGGGCTATCTGATTTTTCCACAAGGAAAATTTAGGACGTTGTCTGGAACTGAACATATATATGTCATGCAGTTTTGACCACGATTGACTTTTGACCATTTTGATTGGTCAAAAATCAATATTGTCTAAGTTGTTTATATAAAATGCTATTTGAATAATTGGATGTATGTGTGTGCATGGTGCGACTTGCTATGGCTTTTTTATTTTCCAAACAATTTGTCTACGGGGCGTCTCCTATTCCTATAAAAGTAATAACAGGGTCCTACAAATTTTATTATGATATTTTTTATATAATATTACATTTGATAAATATTTAATAATTTATGTAAAATCAAAAGCTCAACCCAATTTTTAAAAAAATATTATATATCATTTATAATTAATATTTAGAGAGAATTTAAATTAAACATATACATTTTCCTCCACGTTCATAATTTTTATAAAAATATATTTATCAAATATTTATCGAATGTTATATCATATTTTCATTAAAATTAACATAAAAAATATATATCCATTAAAATAACTTTTTTTATGAGGAAAATGTCAAATATAAATTTAAATTGAGGACGGTCTTTGTATTTTATTACTAACAGTTTGTTTTGTGGCCGATTCCTATAAATATTATCACAATTATGTGATCATAAAAATATAATTGTGAGGAAAAGGAGGATTATAAATTTTACTTGAGTTTTCTTTATGTTAAAATTTTATATGAGTTGATGGATCGTGTCAAACCTGACGCAGATAACTCTAATTAAATAAATAGCCTCGATCGTATATTATTTGAACTCATGTAAATAAATAGGGAATACAAAAATGTAAAAAATATTATCAAAGAACGTTTCTGTTTACGTGTTACGTATGTCTAGTTGTTGGGAGTGCATTCTTTAGGTAGACCTTGACTAAACCGATTGTAATCAGTGCAATAATTGTAAACCATGTATTTATTTTGAACCCATTTAAGCTTTTCTTCATCTGAAGAATCTATATCTTGATTAGAGTACCATGCAGAGTTGGTGTTTGCATCGGCGTTAAAGTTCACGTATGATGCGACGAACGGAGCCTGGCTCAAGTCTGTTTTAACCTGACCGCCTCTCGTCGCCCAGTCGTCGGCATTCCAAAGACTTGAGTACATCCTCATTGCCTGGTTCTTTGGGTATGCAACTCCTTCTTCGGATTCCAAATTTTTGAGTCTCTAGTTGGTGTGCCATCAACATAGAAGCTGAAAACAAAACAACGGAAACCTAATTAATTTCTAAGTGTCAATGCGAAAGTAATTAACTTAGCACAACATTTCAAAATCTTTAAATGAATAATTAATGAACATCCTCTATCTCATCGAAATAATTAAGTATCCACATTTTATGAAGTTTTTTTCTGGTCCTATTTTAGATGTCTCAATCTAAACAGCATTAATCAATTTTCACAAAGTTAACTACTTCTCTTTGACTTTTTTATCGTACATATATGCGAATTAGAAATATCATGGTAATTAAGTTATTGTGGATCCGCCGACCGTAGCGTAGGTCCAAAAGTTAAGAGATTGTGAGTTGTGATTTTCGGAGAATGGATTTCAAGTGGATAGGGATTGTATTAGATATATAAAAAAATAAAAAAAGAAATAAAAAGTTTATTATGATCTCATTCTACATGTTTAAGACATCATTTCACTTAAATTCTTCGAGCAAACTTCAAATAAATATATGACTATCTAAATATAAATTGAAGTAGAAATTCAAGAAATGACACTTTTAAGATTGTTGATTATTTATATATTATTTAATATATTTATTTTGATCAAGGATAAGAAGATATAAAGATAGTCAAACCCTCCTTAAACCTAAACAACGATTTGACTATCGACTGGAAATAGTAGATTAGTGTTAGATGTTATACGTACGTACACAATGGGTTGAGGATTCCAGAGGAAAAAATAGTTGTGAAAATCAGCTGTTGGGTCAAACCATAGGTAGAATTGTTGCTCTCTATCACCTTTTCCTTTAGTGAATACATTTGTGTGAACAATATAAGGATCACCGCTCAAGTTTCCCGGAAATTCGAAGTCAATTTCGTCCCATGAAGATTCCTCCGATCGCAACTGTAAAGTGTCAATGCATACATAGAAATAACAAGTCATGTTTGAATCTTCCACCACGAAATTGAAAGAAAACGAAAGTTGAAATTATTATGAAGAAATGAAATTATATTAATGAATGAAATATGAAACTTACATAATAGGCGGTAAAGGTGCAGCAGAATTATTGGGAACAAGCTTAAGTTGCATATCAATTTTCGCATACAAATACTCAATTTTTGATTGAAATCCTGAGCCTGAAGATTGATCGAGCGAGAGAGTGAGTAATTCTCCATTGTTAAGAATTTTTTCCACGACCATCTCCCCAAGTAATATCAACAGTTTGGTAAAAATTAGCAGAAGCAGCAACTAAGAAATTAACGTTGCAAGTATCGAAAAATGTCATGTCAAACTTGAAGCACACGTAATAAGCTTCATAGCTAGCAATCAATAAATAAATTAAGTTGAAGAAGAAGTATGAAAATGCTGGGACAAAAGATTTTGTGTTGTAATTGGCATGCTTTAATACATTGAAATAAATAAGAAATGATTTTGTGTAATTAATTTCAATATTGTGGTTGGTAGACTTTGCGAAAAATACAATTTCCTATAGTATATATGCTGTACGCAGCTGGATCCTAGAATGGAAGTACTCCAATTAATCAAACGCTGGCAATTGGTGATCATAGAGCATGCATTAGCCAAAGTCATAAAAACAGTAATTGCATTTTCATGTTGTTTTACATAGACAATGTCTTGGATGAGTTCATATTCGACATTGGAAAATTGAAATGGAATTGTAGTTTTATTTCATTAGTTAATCTCATAATTTGATGAGATATATATTAATTTATTCCAACACATATGCATTAAATTGTATTGTTTGAGTGAATATTGTAGGAACTATATATTGTACATCATGAAATTTTGACAATAAAATAAATAATATGGACCATATGTCATATTTATGATAGGTCATGTTAAAATCATATCAAAATCACGTCAAATAAATTAAACAAGAAATTCATAGATGAAAAAGTCTTAACCAAACCTACTTCAGCCTCTGAAATCAAGAGACCTCATCCAATTTATAAAAAGGTTTAGAGAAGGCTTGATATAAAGATGGCGTCAAGAGGTTGAATGAAAACGAAGGGTTCGAGAAGCTTTCTCAAAGGTGCTCGACCAAGGTGTAAATGAAAAATATCCGATTCACTTCAAATAAAGAAAGTGAATCAGCCTCTAGAGGTAAATCAAAATAAATATAAATGGTAAGTGGATATTTGTCTCTTAGGAGTGATATTGTTCATACGACCTACATCACCTATAAAAAGTAAAAAAGCATATTCGTATTTAAGAAAGGAAAAAAGATCGTGTCGAATCACCCAAAATCTAACGACCTAAATCACCTATAAATGGTAAAAATAAGATTCTTATCCAAAAAAAGGAAGGTAAAACGGGTCAATACCCAAAGACCTCCGAAGGTGAATCAAATAAGTTATTTAAGGTAAGAAAATATTTGTCCATCAAGGCAATATTGAGTTCACATATCACAACTCCCCTTCAGCCACTATAAAATGAAGACTCCTTATATTGACAAAGGGATCAAAAAATTACATAGCTAAAACTCTACCCAACCTTCTAGTTTCAATCGTCATTTTCATAACTTCACCTAGGCGAGCCTCCACCCCCATCAACACCAAAACAACCCCTAGCTCCCGCCCATAAAAAAAAATACACTATATTAGGATCAAAATATAATTTTGTGGCTGATATATTTGAAGAAGAATAGTCTAGAATTTATTTAGAATAAATGAGGAGGATAATCGACCTTGATCCATTATACTTAAAATTAACGATGTAATGGATTAAATCGATTACCTTTTCGAAACATGAATACAAAAAAATAAGTGTTAAAATCTGCGATCAAATTTCTATTACAGATTAAATTCTTACAAGATAAAAATTAAGTATCTAGATGAGCAATTAATTGAAAGAGGAATGTAAGAAATTTTTGATTTGGAATGCTCTCTGCAAAACCGTGTCATAGGAATATATTGGCTAACTTTGTGCCTCTAGTGTGGTCCCCGAGATGATGCAATCTGAAAAATTCAATGCTTTTCCATCTTTGTATCTGGAAGAGTAGTCATCAACCTGTACATAGGGGTGTATAGCTATGTTATCTATTTCTAATTTTCTCTAGTAAACCAATACTTTTTATGAAGCTGAACAGATTACGATCGATTCGGTGATAAGTCCATTGACTTTTGCAATTTTTCTCTCAAAATTAAAACAAAAACAGAACATTCTCTGGTCTCAAATTTTCAATTCAATATCTTAATTTATACCAAATCATGAGGAATTCTTGGATGATATTTGAGGTGTTAGGCTAAATACATTCAAAAAAATTTCGTCAAATCATTGACACCACATTAATGAGAGAAAAAATTAGGATAAAAAAATATTATTTCCGTATTTGTTTAGTTGTATTTTTATATTTTTTACACATACTACTATCATCAATTTTAATACATAAATTATTCTTACTTTACATTTCTATCCATTCTCGTTCTATTAAATTATTAATTGTTTATGAAAAGTGGGTGTAAAAGATAAGATAATGATAAAAATGGAATAAATGGATTGAAACTCTAAAAACGTCAACTATTTAAAGACAAAAGAATCTTCGAAACATCATCTATTTATATACGAATGGAGTAATTGGGATTTACTTATCCATTGCAAAGTCCCAAATTTATATATCTCAATCTAAATTATTCTGTAAAATTATAAGTTTTTAAAAATACGGTGTGGGTACGTGACTCACATTTAATGATAAAATATATAAAAAAAAAAAAAGTCAAATTTGGGACTGGTGGGAGAGTCTCTCCTTAGAACGAGGAGAGAAAAATTATGTAATAATTATTCAATTTCGACCCTAACTTTAACAATTGAACTATGCAATTGGATATTTGAATCTATAAATTGAGAAAAACCGACCTTGCAACGAAAATCGTCGATGGAAGGAGACATGGAACGTGAAAATCAAAGAAAGAGTTGGTGTGTTGACGAGTTGGGAGAAGATCGATTTGAGGCTAGAAGGAGATTTGGTCAAGAAGAGAAAAGCGGGGAAGAAGAGGATGACTTGTAACATCCTTGAGAGAGAGAATTTTGCCAATCTTTTGCTTTATCCATGGTTCCAAACGAGCCCTAAATTTTTGTTTGGATTGAGGTGTTGGAAAGTAAAGTAAAGTAAGATTAATTAGATTGATTGTTTGGGAAGAAAAGTTGAAAGTAAAGTAAAGTCAATAGAAGTTAATCGTGGATTGAAATCTATTTAAAAACTATAAGTTTTAAGAAGTTTCGATTTGGAGTGTTGAGAAATTTTTAAGTATAATATATGTATAAAATCATCATTTACTCTACTTTTACCCAAACATAATAAAAAAATTTATTTTACTTTTCATTTTTTTACTCTACTCTACCATACTTTATAAAGCTTGAGATATGTCAATCCAAACAAGACTAAGAGTTCACTTACCCATTATAAACAACTATAGGGGTGGGCTTATGTATTATCTCATAAATATTTTCATGAAAGAAGTCTTTTTTTTTATGGACATGAAAGAAGCCATTATATATTGAAAAAGATTAAAATCAATAACTTCTTCATGTCATAAAATTACAAATGTGAGATTACACAATTTATCTCGCAATAATCAAATTCATATCTCTTTTATAAAAAAAAAAAAAAAAATAAACTATGAATTCAGATAAATTAACCAAACATAACATGTGTAACCAAATGGCAGCATAATTTTTAGTTCAACACAATCCAAATTTAAAAAAACGAATTAAAATATATGCGTTGAGATGAATTTATGAACTTAGTATCCGTTAAAGTCATGTAAGCCTCTCACAAATTTTTCTATT
>JANIEQ010000879.1:0-12406 GCA_024708375.1 Oxalis stricta | reverse complement strand
ACGAAATGATAATTAAACAAGGCATTTTGTTTCAGGTGGTATACAATGCAAACAAACTTGCTAAACTGGTTAAAAAGAAAGAAAAGTTCCAGAACCCGGCTTGTCTACAACCAACTGAAGCAATCTAGAAGTGCCCAAGGCAAGAGGCCCACCACGAAGGTAGTCATACTTTTAAAAATCTTATATAAATTTCAGTACTTTGAATTGTCTTGGAATTTACTTTTTGTGTTTATTTGTACCAGACTGGTTTTCTCGGTCTTTGGGGTGAAAAACTGGATGCCATTGATTACTACACATCTGAGATTGAAAAAGTGTCGAAAGAAGTAAGACTAACGTTCTCTGTCTCCCTTTACTCTTTACTGTTTTTCCTTCTATCTTGGATAACTTCGGTGCTATAATAGTTTGTTCATGTCTAAACTGATTATAATGCATACTCTTGAAAAAGAAAACGAGTCCTTTTTCGTGGTCAATAACTTACCTTTTCTGTCATGCCCCACAATTGCAAACTTAAGTTTATTTATTCTATACTTACTTTGATAACTGATTCATTTTCTTTCCATTCAGATAGTTGAAGAGCACGTAAGGGTTAGAGATGACCCTAAAATTCTATCATGCCAGCTGCATTTGTTTCCTTTAAAACTCGCTGGGCTGCTGCTGTCTGTGCTCAAACTCAACAATCGAGAAATCCAACGTTATGGTTAACTGAGTGGGCCCCAGAGCCACGAGATGTATATTGGAATAACTTACCAATCCCTTATGTTTCCCTAACTGTTAGGAAACTGATTATTGCAGTGGCATTCTTCACTTCTCACGTTCTTCTTCATAATCCCCATTACTATCGTGCAATCTCTTGCGAGCATTGAACAGATAGAAAAGGGAAGCCCCCTTTTTGGAACCCATAATTGAAACGTGAGTTTTTCTTCTATCAAAATCCTCAAATCTCTTGGCTGAGATCACGTCTTAAACAGCCAGCTGACCCATTTTTTTCTATCATGCAGACCATTAATCAAGTCTTTCATTCAAGGTTTCTTACCTGGAATTGTGTTGAAGCTTTTCCTTATATTTGTGCCAATGATATTGATGATCATGTCCAAGTTTGAGGGCTTTATATCCAAATCATCTCTAGAGCCGGAGAGCAGCATCGAGATATTATCTTTTCAATTTTGTGAATGTTTTTCTTGGAAGCATAATTGCTGGGACAGCAATGGACCAGCTGAATACTTTTCTCAACCAAACACCAAAGCCAGTATGTTTTCTCTTTGAAAGTCCATCTTGAATTTTCTTTTCTTCTAATTCAGACAAGGTTGTGGGAAGTGTCTCACTTGTTTTGTCCGGCAGATACCCGAGGACGATAGGTGTCGCCATTCCCACAGAGAGCGACTTTCTTCATAACTTACATAATGGTTGATGGATGGGCTGGTGTAGACTCTTGAGATATTATTGGTGAAATCATTAGTACTTTACCATTTGAAGAATTTCTTCTTGGTGAAGACAGAAAAAGACAGGGAAGAGGCAATGGATCCTGGAAGTATTGGTTTTAACTATAGAGAACCTCGTATACAATTGTACTTCTTGTTGGGTCTTGTATACGCTACAATCACACCTCTCATCCTTCCTTTTCATAATTGTTTTCTTCGGCCTTGCTTATCTCGTCTTCCGCCATCAGGTAACATTTCAGAGACACCACAAAAACTTAGATTTGTGCGTGAAACGGAAAAAAAAAGCCTTTTTTTATTCTGTCAATTTTTTTTTTTAATTTGTTTATTGAATGTCCTCTTGCTGGATAGATCATAAATGTATACAGTCAAGAATATGAGAGTGGTGCTGCTTTTTGGCCGGATGTTCATGGAAGGATCATAATAGCATTGGTCTTCTCGCAAATTGCTTTAATGGGATTTGTTAACTTCCAAAAAGAGCAGCTAATTCAACACCATTTCTCCTTATTCTCCCAATACTTACAATAGGGTTTCACATATATTGCAAAGGCCGTTATGAATCTGCATTTGTCAAATATCCATTAGAGGTTCGTTGATCCAACTTCCTCTCGTTTCTACCTTTCCCCAAGTTTTAGTTTGGGTAAATTGCAAAATAGGTACAGTTTTGTGATTCTGGGTTTTTTTCAGGAGGATGAGGAAAGATACTCTGGAACATGCACGAGATCCATTCTTCAATCCTGAAAAAATATCTTAGGGATGCATACATACATCCTGTGTTCAAAAGTGAAGAAGATGAAACTTCTTTACTGGAGGAAGGAAGCACGCGAAATGGGAAGAAAACGATATCATTCCCACAAAAGAACTTCTCGGAGGAATACACCGGCACCTAGCAAGATCAGTTGTGGATCCACCACACCGTTGATCCCTGAGGATGTCTAAGGAACTTGGAGAAATGTGAAGGGGTATATAGGTACAAAACACTTAAGACCCGAGAATGAAGTAGCCTAGTCTAATGTGTAAATTGAAAAGAAGTCCGATTAGTTTTCAACATTTTGTAGTGATTGATTATAAATACAATATGGCTTTGCCGCTTTGTAGAATTGTGTAAACTTGCAATTGTTGGCATGCTATGTGTTTTCTTGATCAAATTCAATGGTCGCTTTAGATATCCAACTGTTGGTATTATCGAAAACATCGATCCCAATCCGCACTATCGGTTAACATAGATGTTACTGATTGCTAAGCACTGTTTACGCTCACTCAACTTCAATTCACATCAATTTCCTCATTATTGTTCTAAATCTTATGATCAACATGTATCAATTCTTATTATCAAAAAAAACATGTATCAATTCTATAATTCTACGTAATTTTCTTTTTTCTTTTTCGATAAGAAAATTGGTTCTCTTAAAATCGTAAGAGCATGTTACGTAATGTTAAAAATAAATACGAATGTTCTGTAAATCGAAGATGTTCGTGAGATTAATTGGACATGAAACATCTATTCATTGTAGAAAAACTTGTTCAATGAAAAATAAAATTTAAATGTGACCAACCATAGTATTATTGGAATGTGATATTAGAAAAGCCGGATTGTAACTGTCACACAGCGAAAATGTTGATGTGTGAGATTTTATTTTTTTCCTTTTGTGGGTCAAATATAATCTTTTAAAAAGATTTAATTACTTAAATTTACCACAAGAAAGATTAGTATACAAACATTTGCTCAAATTTCCTTATAAACAAAAAAAAAAAAAAGCCAAAAATCCCCCTTGTTTGTCAGTACTATATAACCCCATTGTCTTAAAACTGACACGTTAATTTTTTTCTTCTTCTCGACTTTATCTTATATTTTCATTGTCAAATCTAAACAAATATTATAATCACCGCAAAAAATATTAGGTTCTTGCTTAATTGCTAGCTGGTCTAAGCTGGTCTGTTGGGGGGAATTTCATAAGAGAGCGAAGGAATATTAATTGAGATCAATTCAAAGGCTGTTGATAAGAAATTTCGAGAAAATGGGGATCCAAAGGTAATCAATTTCTTTTAAAAAAACTCTAACAGTAGATTTATTTCTATGCTATATTATATATATATATATTTCTTGTCATTGCTTGATGTTAGATTAATTTAATTATGTGTTTATTAATACCCTATATATACGTTTTTCACATATTTTTCATTTCATACTTTGAAAATGAAAATACTTTATCCTATATCATCAATTTTTTTTTTTAAAAAACACGGATTTTTTTGTCATAGATCATTTCAGTACTGTTACTACATCACCTAACTGTGTGGAATTCCGGTTTCTAACACCCTAGCTAACTTAAATTCCGGTAGTTCTTTTAAATATCAGTGATAGGGAAATTTGCTTAGGTTTAAGGTGTAGCCCAATCGAATTCCCATCGGTCAGATATGCTTCTCATCGGCCTATCATGCTGCGTCTGATGAGAAGGCAACCTGAAAAGGCTCGATCGGAGCTCGTCCGAAACTGCCTCACGAATAGTAGGAGATATATAGTTTCAGTTAGAAATAATTGCGGCAACTAGGTTTTTATTAGCACAATCCAATAGCTATATAAAGATATCTCATAGCACATTCCTATTCTCTCTAAGCTCTAAGCATTCCTAATACCCACTCATACAAACTCTATTCTTCTCTTACAAGAATGTATAGATCTTTCTTCCCCGACACGCCCTTGATCCATGATGACGAGCCGGGCCTTGTCAAACCAGTATCTTTCTATGCTCTAAGCATACGTAATACATACTTACGCAAACCCTATTCTTTTTCTCTACTAGAATGAATAGGTCTTTCTCCGACGACCTGTCCTTGCTCCACGATCACGATCGAGGCGAGCCTTGTCGGACTAGTTTCAGGGTATAGAGGAGCGTCGTCGTCAAACATCTCTCCATTGGAGATTCTAACAAGAGTCCGATCATATTTGATTGTTCCTCCTATATACTCGTTTTCTTAGACTATATAACCATTTAGAATTAGTTTATGAAGAACATAAATTCTCCTTCTTGTTTTATTGATTTGCTACTTCCTTCATCCCAAACTATTTATACTTGGAGGGATAGTTTCAAACTTATCAAAATCGAATTCGTCGAATTTAACGAAAAAAAGATCAAACTATAAATGATTTATTGCAAGGTGATGAATTCAATAATTTGGGTGAGTTTATTTATAATTACCGTTATATTGTCACGTTTTCTATCTCCATATATCTGGATTCAGAGTGGTATGTTAGACTCTTGAGGATAGAATGTGCTTTCCCTAGGTGAAAATCTAGTGTAGTATACACAGAGTCCTTCCAGGCCCCCACAATATCCCCATATGCACATGCTTGTAGTCCACGCTTCTTAAATTTTGTTTAGAAGTCTTTTATTTTTATTTATTTTATCCCATAGAATATACTCCTACTACATTTTAAAATATATTTTTTTATCAAATTTTGATTTAAATTATTTTTATTTTGATTTAGAAATTGAATTTATTTATTTATTTATAACTATTTTCCTATAAAGATGAGAATTTTTTCCTATTCGAATAAAATTAGAATATGTTTATGAAAATTAATAAAGAGATACGTATTATTATAAATACTAAACATGTTACATTATCATAATATATTCCCGAAAATGCCCTTGGACCGAATCGGTTTGTTTTTCCTTTTCCAAAGTCTTCGTCTTTCTATATGAATATCTGCATGAAGGACAGATCAACAAACTCTTATATATCATCACTATAAGTAACTTTCCCAATAAATAATCGATCAAATTAGCTGAATTCTCCTTCCAAAAATTGGATTTTTAATCACTTATTCTGTAAAAACGATTCGAAATCGGATTCTCTTCCTCTGTTTTTCGTTGATCAGGTCAGTTTTTCAATCCATCTTCTTAACCCCCTTTTCAATTTAATCGATCCGTTTATCTAATTCTGAAATCTAGGTTTTCAATTTTCTGGGTTCATGCATTTGATTGTGATTTAATCGGCATTCGTTAGATTACCTGAATTGTAGAATCGCCGAATAATCGTTGCTGTTTTTTAGCCTGTTTGATATGTTTTCTGGGTTTCTGTTTTTGTTGACTATAAGGATTTCGTTGACCTGAAATTTCACTGATTAGTGTAATTCTTCAATGAATTTTGTTTTTTTTCTGGGTTTTTAAGTGAATGTCTATTTGGGAATGCTTTAGTCGTGTGCCTTCATGTGCAAGCTATTATATTGATATTGGTATTTTGCTTTGTTTTGCAGTGACAATGGCAGCTGTGGTTACTAATCGGTTGCCACCGATTGGTTTTGAAAAAAGCAGAAAAGTAATCCCTACTCTCAGCTGGCTCGTGACAAAGATTATACAGAACAAAAAACGGAAAATTGCTGAAGAATATACCGAAGAAAACCGTAGAATGCCATCAAAAGGTTGAAGAAGGCTTCGCCGGAGTCAAAAATATTAAAGAAGGCGTCGCTGCTGGAGTTAATTAGGATTCCGAGAAGGCGTAGAAGCCAAGTCAACAGGAATCGCCGTACTGATTTCACTGCATTGATCATCGGTGAAGGGCAATTGGGACGTCCTCTGAATTCAAATGAGCAGAGAAGATATACGAAACGAACACGCTCTGTTCGAAAAGTACAGGTAATATATACTCTAATTAAACTTTTTTATTTGATATACATGACAATCCATTAATAAAATTGTCAACGTTCATTCTTACTTTTAGGATGTGAAGAAGGAAGAGGCAGCTGAAATGTCACCAGTGCCTTAGAACGGATAGAAGAAATCTTGTACCCTGCAGAAAACGCTCAGCGAAGCTTTACTGTACTTACTGTATCAAAACGTGGTAAGTCTCAAAACCTACAGAAATATGCCTTTTACTTGATCTTTGTTTCGACTTGTTCATGATTTTTTGTTTTTTTTGTAGGTACCCTCAGAGTACTATAGAGAAATTTCAACGGCATGCCCAGCTTGCCGATCAAGCTGTAACTGCAATCTTTGCTTGCATTTAAAAGGACTCGTTAAGGTCTACTTTCCTACTTTTAAACTTTGTGATAAATAAGTTAGTTTCTGATCATGTTAAGAAAATGCAGAAAACTGTATTTTGATATCTGAAACTGAAGCTTATGATTCTTGCAGACGTCAGCAAGGGAAACTTCAGCCAATGTAAAGATTGAGCTCATGTACTACTTGGTGAAGTCGCTGCTTCCATTTCTGAAAGAAATTGATGAATTACAATCTCGAGAGGTGGATTCTGAAGCTGCTATACAAGGTATTATTATTTTCCATCTTTAAATACATTTAGTTTATTGGTTACAAGTTAAATCATTGCTGACACGACAAGTTCTTTGGTTTAGGAAAACCAGTTTCTGGATTTACTATACCAAAGGCTATCTCTTATGCAGAAGAGAGAATATTCTGGTAAGGCACTCATGTTCTTATTTATGATTATGTTTTCTTTCTGGATATGAGAATCTTACTCAATTTTGGTTTATTGGAGCAGCAACCATTGCTCAACGTCGATTTTCGACGTCCACAAGCTTGCCCGGATTGCTCATTCGAGCTGTGTCTACACTGCTGCCATGATCTTAGGAATGGAGCGGTTTTAAGCTTCAATGAGACGACCTTCAAGTATCGAGACAGAGGACCCGATTACATCCACGGCGGAGATCCACTTCCTAAAACTTATTCCATGGATCAGCAGATAGAGTCATCAGCAGCTGACTGGAATCCGATGACCGATGGACGCATTCCCTGTGCCCCAAAGGAGCTGGGAGGCTGCGGAAAGGGGTTTTGGAGCTGAAACGACTTCTTCCGCATCAGTGGATTGCAGAATTGATATCCAGAGGCGAGCAGCACTGTGGAAGTAGAGAATTGGAGAAGACTCTGACTAGCAACGGTGAAGAAGAATTCAAGGATCGTCTATATACACCAGCTTCTTCCGACGTCTTGAAGAAAGAGGCAATAGTAGATTTCCAAAGACACTGGCAAAAAGGTGAGCCGGTCATCGTCAAGAACGTCCTTGAAAATGCGTACGGGCTGAGCTGGGAGCCGGAAGTAATGCGACTGAGCTTTGGAGTCAGAATGTGGATGTAGAAACTAGCTCGAGCATCAACGAAGTCAAGGCCATCGACTGCTTGAGCAACTGTCAAGTAATGTTCTCTAATATTCCTTCTTCCAGCCTTTTCTTTATGTTTGTAACTTTTCGTTATTAGTTTATTTATTGTATTGAATTGTGGAAAATACCAGGTCGAGATTAGCACTAGGCAATTCTTCGAAGGGTATATGAAAGGGAGGCGATATCCAAAATTTATGGCCCGAGATGCTGAAGCTGAAAGACTGGCCTCCGTCCGATTCCTTCGAGAATCTCTTGCCGCGCCACTGCGATGAGTTCATCCGGGCGTTGCCTTTCCAGGAGTACAGGCGACCCGCGATCAGGTATCCTGAACCTGGCTGATCAAAGTATCCGGCCAACATGATCAAACCAGACCTTGGACCGAAGACGTACATTGCTGCTGGGTTCGCAGGAGAGCTCGGACGAGGAGACTCGGTGACAAAGCTCCACTGTGGACATGTCGGATGCGGTAAGTCTCTCTTTAAGAGTTAAATTTGTTAAGTTTCATTGTTTTGTTGACAATGTGTAAGTTTTTTCATTGTTGCTTCCAGGTTAACATCTTGACACACATTGCTGAGGTGCCCTTTAACCGAGGAACAAGAATCGGCTGTTCAGAAACTGAAAAGGAAACACAAGGCACAAGATGATCAAGAGCTTAGAGCCTCTGGATTATTGAACATGGTTGAGAATTATTCCAATGAAGAGGACGAAGAAACGGAGAAGGGCGGAGCTCTTTGGGATATTTTCAGGAGGGAGGATGTTCCTCGACTACAGACATATCTTGGAACCATTCCTCTGAATTCCGACACCTACTGCTGTCCAGGTGAAACAGGTAATTCCGATCACACCTACTATTGTCGTCTCAGAGACACCTTCGTGGAATTCACGACACACCTAACTTTATTTTTCGTTTATGATCAGGTCAACCATCCAATCCACGACCAAACTTTCTACCTCAATACAGAACATAAGAGAAAGTTGAAGGAGGAATTCGGTAAGTTGGCAGACGACATCCAATACTTTGGTTGATGAACGTTTGATTGATGGCTATATTATTGTTGTTTTTCTGTGTGACAGGATTGGAGCCATGGACGATTTGTGCAGAAACTTGGAGAGGCCGTCTTCATACCAGCTGGATGCCCTCATCAAGTCAGAAATCTAATGGTAAATTCTTACAACCATTCTTTACTTCACTCTTGTAAATGAAGTGTCAGGAGCAAATTATCTAATATACTTGTATTTCCCACATGCAACACAGTCGTGCACGAAGGTTGCTGTGCGACTTCGTCTCGCCTGAGAATATCGGGGAGTGCTCGCCTGACTGAGAGTTCAGGCGGCTTCCGAGGTGTCACACAAGCCAAAGAAGACAAGTTGGAGGTAAGTAATTACATCCTTTTCCTAGTTATCTGATAAAAGAATTGGCTTTTAGCAAGAATTGGCTTATCTAATGAAATTTTCTCTTCCACAGATAAAGAAGATGGTCGTCTATGCAATGGACCGAGCATTGAAAGATCTGGAGGAACTTATCGGACAGCCTAACTGATTCTTCTTAGAAGACACATTATAGCTAGCCTAGAGGAAAAGAATTTACAGAGACACAAGTTATTTTGAAAAGAGGTACAATGTTAGTTTATTACTATCATGATGTATTTTTCATGGTGGGAATTAGATTTTGCAGATGTTGGTTATGAGTCTTGTAAATGTGTTAACTTTGGGTACTTTTATTGTACCTCAATCATAGGAAGGTAAGTTTCTTTTACCTTTTATATGTCATGGCAACCTTAAACTTGCGTGTGTCGATTGAGTTTTCTAGTTTGATGAGAATCGTTTCACTCGACCTCCTCACGCGGATCGAAAATGAACAAACTTACACCATTTTGCCAAGATGTCATATACGCATCTGAATCCAATCTCTTGCAAAAGGAAACATCAATGTTGCACTTTTGTGAATATCCATGATAAAAAAAGGCATAACCTTGCAAATTAATAGAAGTAAACTATTTCCATGACTCAATGCAATGACCTCTCAGCCACAAAAGCAACAAACTTGTTTTTGTGTGAAGGTCTGAGCAGCATGTTGTTGCGTGAAAGTCCGTGCAATAACGAGACCTAAAAAAAGGAAAAATAATTCACACTCGGCTTAAAAACCCCAAAAAAGTTATTTTCAGAAGACTTTGATTTGCACGAGAGCCTAAACATTTTATTTAAATTTCCAACCTAACATATCCACAACAAAAATTTTTGTAAAAAAATCCCAGCATAATGAATTATCTACACCAAGTAAAAATGGTAAACTCTGGTCAGCTAAAGGAAGCAATCTTCAGCAGCCTTAGCCCGATTCGTCGGAGACTGGTATGCATTATACAAGATATCAAGGAAAAGAAAAAAACACCAACAACTACTTCCTTTCAATCTAACCCCAAATATTGATCTGTGTCTTTTCCTTAACAGAAGTAGATCTGCATACCATCCAATTCCAAAAACTACAACCTATAAAAGAGCATGAAAATGATGCATATATCTCCAATCCACTCATATAACTTTGTCACCAACATATATTTCAACAGCAAATCTCTCAAAAAGGAGTATGAGATGAGTAGAGTTATATATAATTATGTAGGGAAAAGAGATGACAAAGGTTGTGGGAGTATAGAGAAAGAATGTGTAGAGACTCAATGTTTTTTATAACCTATTTGTCAACAAGCAAAATCTAAAAAAAAAAAAAGTAATGAGATGAGAAGGAATGTTTAGAGACTCAAGGTTTTTCACTGAAACCTATATTTTAACAAACAAATCTCAAAAAAAAAAAAAAAGTGAATGAGAAGAGTATGTAAATATATAGAAATAAATAAATGCAAACAAATTCAAAAAATAATAATAATATGGATGAGATGAGATGAGATGAGATGAGATGAGATGAGAGATGAAGCTATAGATAGAAAAAGAGATGCAAAGATTGTGAGAATTTTAAAATATTGATTTGAAGACTCTGAGTTTTTCATAAACCTATATTTCAACAAAAAAATCAAAAATGAATGAGATGAGGAAGATGAAATATATAGAAATTAAAAAAGGATGCATTTATTGTGATAATAGGAAACAATCAAAAGGTTTCATAAACCTTTATTTCAACAAAGTAATTTTTTAAAAAAAGTGAATGCCTTGAGGAGATGATATATATGGTAGTAAATTTAGAAAAAATGCAAAGATTGTTGGAAAAGAAAGAATGTGTGAGACTCTAGAGTTTCTTCATAAAATTAATTTACAAACAAAAGATGAAGAGGTGAATGAGATAGAGGAGGTTGATGATATAAATTAGGAATACGTAGTGAAAAAATTATCTAGTCAGTTTCTATACCTTCGATAACGTTCGATAATTGAGACGGAAAATTAAGTTTACAAGTGACTTGTCGATTGTGAGGATTCATGGAGGAGACTTAAAGAATATATAGAAAAGAAAATGTACGAGAGTTTCTAAAAAAAACCTAGAATAAAAATATGTAGAGAAAGGCTATTGTTAGAAAGAAGATGATGGAGGAAGGATTGTGTTTATTAATGCTGCCAAATTTAATTTGATTTTATCTGTTTTAATTAATAATATTGTCTATGATTTAGGAATCTTATTAATCGTGAGGTTTTCTATTTATTTTATTACTTTGATCAATTATATATTAGAATGTTTGTTCTACATAAATAATTTTTAAATATTTTAATAGAATTCGAATTATTTTTATAAATTTTTTGGCACTTGACTCAAAGAATATATGTCTGAGTTTCCACGAGTAAAAAGCAAACACTTAGATAGATTAACGTTAAGAAAAATTTTTCGAAACAAAGTTTTTATTCAAATTATTGACACTTACTACAGTACTGGAAAAATGTATATATTGACCCAAAACTTCAAAATTTAGTGACCAAATAAGAAAACAAATAGAAAAACTCTCAATTAATAAAATTCTTAAATCATAGTATCTCGATATAATTAATGTAAATTTTTATATAATTTATATATAAAAATTTGTATTTATTTTGGGGCCAGTAATAGAATACTCATGGTGAAAAGATATAAAAAAAAAGTAAATGTTGAAACGATTTGGTGCATCCTAATTAATAACTTTACAATCCTTCCGCTATCTTCTTCCATCATCTTCTCTATGTCTAATTCACCAGTCTCTTCATCTCTAAAAATAAAAAGAGAGATATTTTGTTCACACGACGAAATATCTAGATAAAAAGGATTACATGCTATCTAAAAGTCGTGAAGTTATCAACATAAAAAATAACTAAAAAAGGGAGTCGTGAAGTTATCCAGTTCAAAATTACAATTGACAATTATAAATTTCAAAAAAATAAAAATTACAATTATCAATAACAGAAAGATAAACTCAACGAAAACGGGGTAAAAAATATCATAGTTATTTAAACGGACTCTATTTTCCTTTTGACGTTAAATGCTCAATATTTGTATCTCGAATTCTCAAACCTTCAAAAGAAAGAATTGCTTAAGCATTTAATCATGCAAGATTTAATAGGGATCATGTAGAAAAATTTCTTAAGTGTTGTAATCAAAGTTTACGACTGCCCAATATTTACAAAATTACACGAGGGTGATGTGAAAATTTCTTCAACATTTATATCTTTTGAACCCTTTACTTTTAAAATCAAACAAATATGTAATTAAGATAAAACTTAGTGCAAGTCTTAATGAGTGTACAAGAAATACAAGTGCATCTATTTGAACTAATATGTAAGCGTGATTATTTGATTTATAGGTATATTGGAAGTTCACCTGTAACCAATTGTAAGATCACCATACATTTAGATTACATAAAATTTACATTTTAGATTCTGGATAT
>JANIEQ010000877.1:0-25105 GCA_024708375.1 Oxalis stricta | reverse complement strand
GAAGCAATCAGTGGCTGACATTGATGTGAGTTTTATCCTCTTCATGAAGTTTAGCCAACCCGAACTCTGAAATTTTAGGGTTCAAATTCCTATCAAGCAGAATATTAGTGCATTTAATGTCCCTTTGAACTACTTTTAGCGTGGATTCTTCATGAAGATATGCTAAACCTCTGTAATCCCATGGCAAATGTTATGTCTCGTTGACCAGTTCAGTTTCAGTCTACAATTTTCCGGTCCTATAAAAATAATCCAACAAAAATTGCTTAAACAATTCTTCAAGCCATATCTAAATGCAAGCTTTTGGGCTCTAACTATACATACTTACCGAATAAAGCACATGAGAAAGGCAATTGTTTTCCAGATATTCGTAAACTAATAAGAGTTGATTTCCTTCAGTACAGCAGCCAAACAGCTTGACAAGATTGGGATGTTGCAAACAGGAAATCATTCCCATCTCATTCAAGAATTCACAATGAGCTTGAGTTGATTTAGACGAAAGCTGCTTCACGGCGATCACACTACCATCTGATAAAATACCCTTTTGTTCCATTCACGGAAAATGAGTTAGGTCAGTGGATTTCTTCCATTACACGCAATGTAACAAAACTTTATGGAAATTCAAATTACCTTGTAAACAGGACCAAATCCACCTTCCCCAATCTTGTTTTCAGGATCAAAGTTGTTTGTAGCAGCTTTAATCTGTTTTAAGCTAAAAGAACCTATCGTTTGAATATCTGTCCAATGAAAAGCAACCAGGAATTGGTGATATTGGTCAAATTTTTTTGATTGAAAATTCTATGAATATTTGAAATATATATCTTTAACTTCCTTTTCTCAAATTCTTTGTGCTGAGGTGGCATCTCCACCTATAGGATTCCCATTGTAGAGAAGAAGAGCAATAATCCTACAATGCCAGTAACAGTTGCTAAAATCTTCATCGTCTCTCTTTCTGAAGGAGATTCGAAATCTGTACACAAGGAAGTTTCAAATTCTAAAACACATGTCAAATATATGCATGTGTAATTGCTGACTAACGTGGTACACACGTCACACAAGAATTTCTCCTTTCTTAAAGGCAAATTTTCAGAGAAATGAGAACTTTTGACAAAATCATGTGCAATATGTACTTATTCAACATACTTGGATCGACAGAAATGGCTGATATGAGTCGGACCATAGACTCCAAGTACAGGAATTCCGTGAGTTCCTTTTCCAGCCCAACAGAAACGAATCTCCAAAGTATTATTTAAAACGGTAACATTATATTTCTTTGTGATTGGGATAAAAACTCCATGAGCTTCAGCTTCTATATTAAAATCTTTCTCCACTAGTTTGTCCTGAATATAAATGTCAAATACTCGCTTTCCAAGAGCAGCATAGGTTTAATCCTTACTAAATTGGATCTCATGAAGTGGATTCTTATAGTATAACTCCCATTTAGTAAACAATATCGATAATAAGTGATCGAAAGAGGAGAAAGGCGTGATGTAGTATGTACATTATGTTTGAGTTGATGAATTAATAAGAGAAGTAGCAATGAAACGATTTGGTGTGTTTAGTTCATCGTTGTCGTCCATAAAATCTCCAGTGCTACAGTCCCCAGTTATCATCATTCGTATAGAGTGACGCCACACCGGCGTGAGCTTCAAAATCACCGGTATAGGTCGTGCCGTTAACTTTCACGTGTATGATCTCCACCACAGTTAATGTATAAGGAATGCCAAACTTCCAATGAGAGATAAAACAAATGAGTAAAGTTTTCCAAGTACTCCCTCCTCCATGAATAATCGACACGTACAATTTTTAGATTCATCTTAAAATGGATGTATTTAGAGACAAACTTCTTATATGAATACATTCACTTTTCAATGAACCGAAAAATCGTTTTGAGTCGATAATTTATAGACAAAAGTTAAATGCAACAAGAAGACGAAAAAGATACATACATCGCTCACATTGGGAATTATGTTGGCATGGGGAACTCCACCTCTAGTTTTGAGTAAAACAAAATAAACATGAAGTCATTATTTCCTGAAAATTGTTGAGGAAAAGGATCAACAAATGATATGTTGAGCTTACAAGTTGTTTTCCCTTGAAAAGCTCCAAAACAAATTTCGATTTACCCCCCTAATTAGAAATACACAGATAGGGAATTAAGTGAAGTCAAGATAGATTTCATGTGAATTTATTTTTAGAAAAACTAATGCGAGGGAGAAAATACTAACAGATTTTTGACAAGCTGGATCTTCGGGGTTTGGCCATGAGAAAGTGTTATAGGAAAGATCCCTACATTAGCTAATAAGTGAATTTTCCTTATAATGCTAACAATATATTATAGTAGCAAGTTACAGTAGTTATATCTAGTTTTACAGATCTATAGAGATAATATAAAGTTTAGATCAACCAGATATGGAAGTTATACATACACATTGCTTCCAGGTCTTAGCATGGACTCTGATATGTCCCCCTTGAAAAAGTTGCTTGTTAAGAAGCTGATAAAAATGGCATATGTTCAGCTTGTAAAGATAGCACATGGTTATTCAAAAAATGCATTCCGTAAATCAAGGATAAGATACTAGAAACTCGAAATAGATACTTAGGAACTTTGATATGCCTGAGCTCTCCTGTCAACGTGTTAAAACTGAGATCCCTGTTGCAAAATCATAAAAAAAAAAAAAAAGAAAAAAAGAAGAAGAAGTAAAATAAATATGCTTCAAGATATTATGCATAACATAGATATGGCGGATCGAGCTCTCTGTCAGCACATAATGTGGTCTATAGCTCTAGCCTTCTCTGCAACTACCAAATGGTTATTCTAAAACTCGAAAGGTATAATAAGAAAAGAGAGCAAACAGATACTCCTCCCCGATACCCTCTGTCCCCTCCCTTTCCCTCCCGTTATCTCGTCCCCCCCTCCCCTACCCCCTCCTCGGATTATTTCCCTGTTCCCCTTCGATTAAAAGACTACAATTCGGGATTCTCTAACAAGCCTAAACAACTACAGTAGGATGCTCTAAACAAGATAACAACAATCAGAAAATAGCACCCCAAGAAAGCAAGAGTTTCTCCAGGAATATTTATATATTACTTACAGTCCTCGTATATTTTCCAAATCCCACATGTATGCGGGGATCTCTCCAGAAATACAACAATTCCTCAAAACTCTAGATGATCATTCCAAATACCAAAATCAAGTTACCTCAATGATCAAACAATTTTGAACGTTTATAAAGAAAAGGTAAATGAACTTACAGCCTTCTAAGCGATGACATGTTCCCAAGCATTGGAAAAGCATGGCCAGTTCCATTATCAATGTCACTAATCTTCCTGTAAAGGATAATTATGACCACTTTCAGGTATAACATTAATTTGGAGAAAAGGGCGTTAGTTTGGATGAACTCAGAATAGAAACCATCCTAAAAATAATTTCACTCACAACGTCACTAAATCTTTCAAAACCGATATGGATGATGGAATATGCCCTTTTAGTCCACTCCCTTGTATTTCTCTACAATCATTTATTGAGTTAATATTAGATAGTGAGCAACTTTCCTGAGGCTGCACAAATATATATATACATTCCAGCCAAAATGAGGGAGAGAGTAAATTTACAATCTGACAAGGTGCCTCCAATTTCTTATAAATTTCAGGAATCACTTCCATTTAAATTGTTGTTGTTTATCCTACTGCATTTGTGCAACAAGAAAACACTACAATCAACTTACATTCTGCACAAAAATCAAAATTTAGTATATTATTATAATGAAATGCTTACAAGTCGGTCAGGTTTCGAAGATCTGCAAATTCCAGAGGAAGTTTTCCGATGAATTTATTGGAAGATAATCTCCTGTTGTATTTGACACTCATTTGTTAGTCCCACGTAAAGAAAGCCAAAACGCTAAGAATTGACCGATGAGATATGCCTTACAGTGTCTTCAAGTTAATTAACTTCCCAAGTTCTCCAGGGACTCTCCCAGAAAATTGGTTTATTTCAACATCCCTGGAATTATATTTTCAGATTAATGTCAATAATTAAGCATGTTTCCTTAGAAATTCCATTTTTGAACTATAAGATGCAACATTGGCATAGAAACTTGTTAGGAAAGTAATGTTAAATCGGAATATGTAATGGTAATGCTTACAAATACATCAAACTGGTAATGTTTCCCAAATGGCTGATGCTCCCTGACAAACGATTTCCGAAAACAGAACTGCATTGGAAAAATAATATATAAACAAGCCAAGCACAATTAGATATGATCGCTTGCTCGAATCGGTAAAAGATAACGAGATGCATTGACCGCTTGTACTCTCAATTAGTACTTCAGAATCCAACTTTGACGATTTAAATTCAACAAAATACATATATATGTTTGCAAATAATTGACTCACATTTTTCTTTAATTCCATGGATGCCCATGCCATCGGTATTGAGCCGTTGAGATAGTTGTAACTAAAATCGCTGCATATTGTTAACACCATCCAAACAAAACCATTTAGCAAGTTTTCTACAACAATACAGAGAGAGAGACAGAATGGGAGAGATACAGACATGTACTGAAGATATGGAAGTTGAACCAGATTTCGGTGAAAGCATTCCACTGAGGTTCTGACAACGCTTGAATCCATTAATTGTCAGTTACTTGGTTAAAAAGTTACTACTATCTTTTTTGTCTCCAACCATTAATAATAATGAGAAAAGAATAGAGGAGTCGATGAAAAGCTTACATTGCAACAATATGACAGAGCTGTGGAGGCTCTGGCCCATGGCTGCAGGCCGGTGCTGTTCTTAAAATCACATCTACATGTAATGTTCCTTACCGAATCCATTGTTTCACATACAGAGGCGATTAAATGTCCAATGATGAGCTCCCATTGTAGAATGCAATTTCGTTAAGAAGATCCACTGCAACAAATTAACACAGTGTGTTATAATATGCTACTACTTATTAACTTTTCATATAAGTCGCATGAATTAATACTAATGGTGATGATTATCTCCTTTGTCAATATGTGATAAAATGATAATCTGCTTAAAGAGGACATGACAATGACAAACGAGTTTTCAGCTATCGTTTAGAAATGAGATACACATTGCATCACATAAATATGTGAAGATTAAGTGTTGGGCTTATATTTAATTTTTCAAACAAAGGATTGAGAGCCCATATATGTTTAGATCTCTAACGATCGAAAAGTTGTCCGAGGTGATCTGAGGTGGTGAAGAAGAAAATATGTACATTCACTTTGAGGCAGAGTAGCAGCGGACAGTAGAACAGTGGTGTAACCACGACGAGAGACAATAACAGAAGCACAAATTGAAGGGAAGAGAAGACACACGATTGGTTAAATGTCTTACTCGAACCAAAAATAAGTTGTATGTACAATGAAGCACAGTACTGCAGCTTTCAGAGCTTAATTCTGCCAATTAGATATTAATTTTAACTAACTTGTTGGAACTTAACTATTTAACTTACTTCACGTTGATAAAAAAACTTTCTGCTGTACTTTAAATAAAATAAAAATAGGACTGGTTGACAACTTAGATTGACCGATACTCCCTCCAGTCCCAAAAGAAATGAATCACCGGACTTTTCGATGCAGAGTGCATTAGCAAAAATTTGTATGTTGTTTTGAGACAGTGAATAGTCAGATAAAGGATTCCAAGAGCCCCAAAAAACATAATCGAAACTCTCTTAATTCAGCAAATGCTTTCTTAAGTATAAGTATTCTTAGTATATTCGAGACAAAATCGGTTTACTTTGGTTTTCGGTTGAAGAGCCAAACTTAAATACTAAGTGATAAAGTCGAAACAAAACTATAATTTTGAATAGTGTTTTATAGCGTAGATTGGTTAACATTTCTAGAGAGGAAAATGCATACAACGGTCGGAATGAGTTATAGCTAGTAAGTATTACAGATAACTTGCTGCATAAGCTACTTGTGACAGGTCTTTTAGAATTATGTTTTCAAGCAATCATTCATCATTGAACTAATATGGTCAACCGAACTCTCGTAACATAGAAAAAACAGAATTTGGTTATGGGAGAGCGTAAGCTAGCTACTCTCTCTGTCCCAAATTATATCCTCCACAAATGAAAAGTTTCAAGGTTGAGGTAATAGTAAATTGACCTACCAGCCTAGTTGACTTTGTTGTTCTGGAGAAAGGAAGACCGGTCAACATCGAGCTTTAGGAAGCCCATAGGCGTGTGTTGGTTGGACTCTTTAAGAGTCATACTTCTTCTTCTTGAAGCAGCCGAATGAAGAGTGATTTCTGATTTACGATTAATATAAAAATGTACCTATAGATCTAAGTGAGCTCTCATCTCAACCGCCATGATTAATATGTCTCAAGGCAGAAAGACCTTGACAATCCACCAAATCCTCAATTTACAAACAGACTATAGTTCCGAAATCCAACACAAGAGAGAGCTCCTCAAAAAATATTCTTGCTCATGGAGGGCATCATTCGTTCATTCACAAGGCTATTGTTGAATATAGAGCAGGATGGCAATCTGACCTGCCGGAGTCAGAATCGGTTACGATTAGACTTCCCGGCGACTCGGGGCGCCTCAATCTACTCTTGTTGGAGCAGCATGTCTCTTCTTCTTCTTCGCCTTCCCCTCCTAGAGGCGGCTTTTCTCACATTGCCTCCCATCATCATATCAGTAGTCGCTTCTTTCCAAACCAAAAGTAGACTCTCATGTGTGTAATTTACTTTTGTTTTTCAAGGCTTCCTATGAATGTGAAACACAATGTACTGATAATTGTAAAAAAAGACAATCTAAAATGGAATTTGAACGAGTGTTGCTCTTTGTATGTCATAAATAATGCCTGCTGTATTTGTATAAAGTAGTCATCACAATTCACAGATAGCTTCAACCATCTGTTTTCAAACAATCATGGCAACTACTCGTGCAAAAACAAAACATTATAAATTAACTCTCATTAACATAAAAAAAAAAAAAAATTAAGCTTAGACATATATAATCTTCTGTATGATAAACAAACATGAAATTCTTAACATCAACAAATGTTTCGGGTCAAACTGATAAAATAGCCAAAATTTTACCAAACAACTTGATAAGATTATGAAAAGCAGAAGGCTAGTTGGTTCTAGGAGTAGCCCATTCAACCCTGAGGATGAGATTGTAGTAACCATAACCATTCAGTTTGTTGATAGCTCGTTGAGCATCTTCCTTGTTAGAGAAATTGACAAAGCCAAAACCTCTGCTTAAGCCTGTCTTCTGGTCAACAGCAACGTAAACTCGGCTCACGTTACCAAACGGCCTGAAAAGCTCTTGCAAGTCTGGCTCACGAGTATCCTCGGAGAGGTTGGTCACACGGACAGAATTCTCATCATTCCGGCGTCTCATATCAGAACCAGTACTTCTCTCTGCCCCAGGTCTAAGAAGTCGGAGGAACATATGCTCCCTTGCTTGCGCCAGAAGCAACAGCTGCAGTTTCTGATGCAGCAGGCTTATCAACAAATCCCTCAGATGGGGCAGCAAGATCCTTGTAAGGGCATCTTGAAGTCCAGTGGTCACCCTTTTTACCACAAGTCCTACACACCATGAGAACAGCACCAGCTTTCCCGATCTGTGATAGAGGATCTCCGGCAGCCTTTGGCTCCTCAGCTTTGCTACCTGTTTGCATCTCCATCGTTAATAATCAAGAACAATAGCAGTAACAAATCATTGATGCAATTTTTTTCTTCTAAGCTAATGTAACAAAGACTAACAAATCCTTGACAACTTGAAGGTAAAACGAGTCCAATAAACTTAATCAAAAACTCAACAACACGTGATTAACGTCCTCCCCTTTTCACAAACAGGAAAAATTCAACTTTCAACAGACCATGCCAACACAACCATCATCCATCGTCAATAATCAAGAACAATGGCAATAACAAATCAATGATGCAATTTTATCTTCTAAGCTAACATAACAGAGACTAACAAATCCTTAACAACTTGAAGGTAAACCGAGCCCAATAAACTTTATCAAAACTCAACAACACGTGATTGACCTCCTCCCCTTTTCACAAACAGGAAAAATTAAACTTTCAACAGACCATACCAACACAACCATCATCCATCTTCAAAAATCAAGAACAATGTCAATAACAATTCAATGATGCGATTTTGTCTTCTAAGCTAAGGCAACAGAGACTAGAAAATCCTTTACAAATTGAAGGTAAAGTGAGTCTAACAAACTTAATGAAAACTCAACTCCTCACTTTTTACCAAACAGAAAAAAAATTGAACTTTCAACAGACCATACCAACACGACCATCATCCATCTAAAATCGACACGAGATATACATCTAGCCTAACACAAATCATACTACAAAATCTCATACATAATTGAAATACAAAGATTTAAGATTCCAACAATAGAGATTAATAAAATCAAACCTGGAGCTCGTGGACGTTCGAGAAGGATCTCTTCTGTGGAAACCATTGTGAGATTGATACTAGAATCCTCACGCGCGGCGTCGCCGAACTTGTTCCATGAGCGGCGCTCGAGTGCGGTCTTGCTCAGACGAGCGTTTGCGAGCTTGCGAACGCGAATCGTGGTGGTTTTCTTGATCTTATGTCCGTCATCGTTGAATTTATACTCGATTACTTTCTTGATCCCGTTATCGTCGGGGCCGATGACTTGCTTTGGTGGAAGCAAGAAGTCGTAATCTTCTCCATCGTCTTCTTCGAGTTCTCCCCATCGTAGTTTCGCCATTGTTATAGATGTGTAATGAGGCGTTAAAGATACGAGAAGCTAAATAAATAGGGTTTTTGTGTTTTGTGCTAAATTGCAGTCGCAGCTAGAGAGATAAATAGATTTCTTTAAACGCAATCGTTTTATATGTATATGAAAAAACGGAAGTAAATTGGGATTCGGTTTATCAAGCCAATTAACATGAAGACTCGAACCAACCCATGAAATTTGGGCTTATTTGGGTTCGGTGGTTGTTCTGGCCTTTTGGGGCTATGCCTATGCGTGCCTGCCTACCGATGCCTCATCTGTCTACACTAATATGGCCCAATATATATATATATATATATATACATATATTAAATCCATCCCTTTTAAGTGTCTCATTTTCAATGAATTTTACATGCAAAAGTTGACATTAATTAAGGATGGATGGAATATTTTATAAGAAAATACTCTCCAAAGTTCCTAGTATCTAGATTAATCTGTACCTCTTTAAATTTTCAATACTAACCATCGAATCTCTTAATTTATATAAAACATAATTATCGAGCCTTAGCCTTAATTCTCCGTCCAAATTGTTGAGTTATATACTAGCATGGACGTATAGTCAACAAACACGAATCTAACTTTTTAAAAAATGAAAATAACATAGATTGCTATAATCCAAAACAAAAGACATATGAAATCTTTGATTCTGGTACACTCTTGGATGGCACGATAAATGAAGTTTTTTTCGTACGAAAGGACGAGAGGTTAAATAGGTGCCACCTGAAAGGCTAAAAAACTCAAAGGCTTCACAAAGTTAAGTCATGGTTTATCCCGCCTCTAATGAGCACCCCACGACCGCACGATAATCCATTTTCAGGGGATGGGTCTAGTTTAAAGAATGCGATCCCGGTTCGAGAGCGATCCTCACCATGCGTTTTGTCGTGTGGTGCGTAATAATCGTGGGAGTAGTTTTCTGTAGCATTGGTCTGGACAGTAGTCTCGACGATTCAACCTTTCATGCATCAGCTGTAGTTGCTTGAAAAGCTCTTTAGTTAGTAAATACCAGCTTAGAGACGAAGCAAATGACCATAGAAGGAGATTATCAATTATTAATTAAAGAGCTTGCTTCCAATCTTTCAAGTCATTCGAAGCTTGTGCTTTTCTTATTGATCATCTCACTCGTTTTGATTCTTGTATATTTTTCGTTGATTGGTAGATTAGGAAATAAAGTGACGTATTGTTTAGCCCACATTATATTAATGGTTTGTTCGTTTTTTTTTGTATGTAAAAACCTACCAAATTCGATAATTTTTATTATCCATCTCGAAATTGCTGAGACTTGATGAAATTTGGTCGTTTAACTAAAAAGAAAACTAAGTTGACCGACTAACGTAAGCATTAACATTTCGACATGACAAGGCATGGATAATTTTGTAATTTATCCGTTAATTTCAATTAGGTCGATGACGGTGGTTTGGTAGCCGGAGGTGGTGGTCGACGCGTAATGGTGGTTTTAAGGTTAACTAGGGTTCAATCAAAAGTTCAATATGGATTCATTTTGGATTAACTCGATTAGCTTTTGATCAATCGATTTGTGTTTGTTGATTAGACGCTCAAGTGGACAAAAAAGATCGTCCCCTTAATACCCATGTCATCAAATTTAACAAAGAACTAGTCTTAAATTGCACTATATGTTATCGACTTAAATGTAGATCTATAATGAATGAACAAAACTTACCACCTGTGGCAGGATTGAAATTTTACTACTGCCTACCAATAGATATATGACACTTCGTGACAAAGTAAAAAAAGTCCAATATCTTTCGTTTTATATTCTGAAATAAATATATAGGGACTTTTTTTGACATTATAAATGAATCAAAGACTATGTTTGAGACCTAAAAACAACGACCAGCTATCTTCTCCGCCATCAATTCAGTTTTGTACAGAGAACCATACATATTTAAAGACTTCTAAATTAATCTACAAACCTGCAATAAATTAAGAAAATACTACACAACAAATACGGTACCTCAAAAGTCAGAAGCAATCTTGTTCTTAATTTAATCCTACCCTTAACTCCGGCCATTTAACTTCGGCCTAAAGTAGAAGCATCTTCATAATAGAGATGAAAATCAAGAAATTAGAAGAAATAGACATCAATAATTCAACCCTAGAAAGATGGATTGAAGCAAAAGGAGCAAAAAGAACATTATCTTAAATCATGAGAAGTAGTTAAAGAAATGTTCTGTCATTGAAAAAATAAGGACCAAACTTGTTTCTGCAGTTTTTGTATTATATGATAATGAAAGGAACATACGTGACTTGTGAGGAAGAGAGAAAATCAATTAAATAATAATAGTCAGATTAAGAGATATTAATGATAATTTGATATTTATTACTCCTTTCGTTTCAAATTAGATGTTAATTTAGAAGATTTTAACACAAATTAAGAAAACATATTTTTTAATTTATTTTTTAATATAATTTTAATTGTATAGACTAAAAAACCATCATGAGGAATATGTGGGTGAAAATGATTAAGTTGGTGAGAAAAGTACATGGGGAGACATGAGGGTAAAAATGATGAAGGTGGTGATGATATAATGAAAAAATATAATTAAGGTGGTGACGCCACTCTCTTCTCTCAACTACTAAATTTTTTATAATACCTAAAATTTCTAAATTTTTTCTAATCATCTTCTCCCACGTAAGTAGGGATGTAGCCATTGTATTGAAGGGAGCTTTGGTATTCTTAAAAAATTTTGTGAACCCCAAAAGTTATAGAAATTTGTGAGTAGGCCCATGTATAAAATTTTGATTGGCCCTTATTTAAATGTTTTTAAGCTTTTTATGTATAAAATGTTCAATAAACTCCTTAATTAGCTAAGCATATATAAATTTGGCACCCTCTCAGAAAATTTGTCTAGCTCCGTCCCTGTTTGTAGGTCTAGGTTTCACTCTCCCTCTTCTCTTTATACCTACGTCTATGTCCTCACATTTTCGAACGGGAGCTTCTCTAGGTCTACGCCTCACATGTCTAAACCATATAAGTCTGCCATTTTTTATCTTCTCATCTATAGGTGTAACTTTTTAAGTCGCTTCTTATAGTCTCATTTCAAATTTTATCTCTTAGAGTGAGTCCACTCGTCCACCTCAACATCCGTATCTCGACCATTTGCTCTTGTTGCTTCTCTATCGGCCAACATTCGCTCCCATATAGAATAGTTGATCTTCCTGTAATTCTATAGAACTTTCCTTTTAACCGACTCGATATATGTCGATCACATAATTGCTCTAATCGCTGAGTTGCCAAGATCTCATTATAAATCTTTTACCATTATATATTTAAATAAATTATATATTTAAATAGATTAATGATAAAGATTCAATCGTTAGTATTTGAAGTGTAGGAAACTGTTTGATTAAACTATGTGAAATTTAACCCCAGAGCATTTTTCCTATTTTTTTCTTCAAAAAATAACTGTAAATGGAGTAATATTTGTATGGACCAAATCGGCTGCTATCAGTTCCGTTTAAAAGTTTTGGTTGGTCAAGAATTTGGTCCGTTAAGAAAAACTAAACCGACCAAACCTAGGTTTTAAAAGGAAAACACAGTGTAAACTGTAAAGTGACTTCAACTAACCGAAATCGACAGTTTGAAGAATTTGATTTGATTCGATTGATTATTTTTCGAACCATGATTGCTTCAACCGAAAAAACGATTAAATAAGACAGGACCAAACTTTATTTGAACATGTCTAGTCAATAAAATAGTCATTATTATTATTATTATTATTATTATTATTTTGAATATCAAAATAGTCATTATTATTACAAAGAACCAACTTCAAAAAATAATCTTGTACAAAGCAAGGCATGACGAAATATTAAACAAGGTAATCATTCATCAGGGTGCACCACCATCAGCGCCGCCGTGGGCGCTGCCACATCCAGCTCCCTCCATAGCGGCCATATGGACAGCTGTCATCACCACAGCAGCTGAGCTGGCATCGTTACTCATAGGATTGCTACTAGTACTAGTACCTTGATCAGCTGATGAGTCTGGTGGAGGAGTGGCCCGAATATTATTCCTTCTACTCTTGGCCGATTTCTTTCTCGATTTTCTCTGAGAAGAAGAAGAAGAAGATTCATCGGACTTCTCCTTATAATTGCCATTTGGAAGGCAAGAACACCAACCTTTGCAATTCATGATCGATCGAGAGCCTAATTTGCTAGCTGGCTCCTTTGACACACTAATTTATACTACTTTCGTTCCTAATTAAGTGTCATATTTCTTATATATTTTACGTAAGAAAAGTGACGATTATTAATCTATACATTTCACGTAGGAAGAGTGACGCTTATTAATTAGGGTCGGAGGGAGTATATTATAATGACCGGTGAAACACATTCACTTTTTTAATGAAACGAAATGCTTTAATTACTAGTAATTAAACAACTAATCATTTTTCTGCACTAACTTTTTAGTTAGTATAGTTAATTATTATTCGCTTACTTAGTAAGCATTACTGAGACCGATTAGCTGAAGGAATTTGTTCCATCCTATTATATATGGGGGACTAATAAAGTGATCACTATTCACTAATCAAAGGTTAGAAGCAATTTGAGTATTCCAAATGCTTATGCCTAACATGTGATATTTCCATTATTATATACACATGAGAAAAATGGAAAAGAAAGAAAACTGTAATGCTTGAGGAATAACATCTGTAAAGCTGGAGATTCCTCAAAATATAATTTTTTCTTCCCCCCCCCCCCCCCCCCCCCCCCCCCCCCCCCCCCCCCCCCCCCCCCCCCCCCCCTCCCCCCCCCCCCCCCCCCCTCCCTTTTCCCCTCTTTTTCTTTCCTCCTCTTTTCCCTCCCCTTTTCTTTTCTTTACTTTTTTCTTTTTTCTTTCTTTTTTTTTTCTTTTTTTCTCTCTTTTCCCTTTTCTCCTTTCTTTTTCTTCTTTTTTTTCCCTTTTCTCCTTTTATCTTATATTATATCTTTTTTTTTCTTTTTTTTATTCTTTTCTATTCTTTTTCTTTTTCTCTTTATTATCCTTTTCCTCCTTTTTTATTTTTCCTCTTTTTCTTTTTTTTTTTTATTACTTTTTCTCTTCTTTTTTTTTTTTCTTCTTTTCTTTTTTTTCTTTCTTTCCCTCTTTATATTATATCCCTTTTTTCTTTTTTTATTTATTTTTTCTTTACCTTTTTTTTTTCTCTTTTTTATTTCCCTTTTTTTTCCCTTCTTTTTCCTCTTATTTATTATTTTTTCTTTTTTATTCTATTTTCCTTCCTTTTTTTTTTTTTATTATTATTTCTTTTTTTCCTTTTTTATTTTTTTTTTTTTCTTTCTTTTATTTATTATTTTCCTTTTTTTTTTCTTTATTTTTTCTTTATTTTTTTTTTTTATTTATTATTTATTTTTCCCCCCCCTCTTTTCTTTTTTTCCTTTCTTTTCCTTTCTTCCCTTTTTCTTTCTCCTCTTTTTCTTTTTTTTTATCCTCCTCCTTATTTATTTCTTTATTTATTCTTTTTTTCTTTTTCCCTTTATTTTCCTTTTTCCCTTTTCTTTATTTTTTTCTTCTATTCCCTCTTTTTATTTTTTTTCTTTTTTTTTTTCTTTTATTTCTTTTTTATTTCTTTCCCCCTTTTTTTTTTTTTTTTATTTTTTATTTTTTTTTTCCCTTCTTTTTTTTTTTTTTTTTTTTTTTTTATATTTTTTTATATTTTTTTTTTTTTTTCTCCCTTTTCTTTTTCTTTTTTTAAAAAAATAATTATCTAAGGAGTTTTAGAGAGTGGTCTCGTTGAAGAAGCTAATAATTATGAAGCATATATATGGACCAGTATACGCTGCCTAATCAGTAATCACTAATCATCGTCGGAAGGAAAAAAAATAAAGCATGAAGAAAGTAGTGATAATATGATTTATTGTTTTACCAGAATCTAACAAATAATGTTGGCTGTCTGGGTGGTGTAGTCGGTTATCACGCTAGTCTCACACACTAGAGGTCCCCGGTTCGAACCCGGGCTCAGACATAAATGAGTTGTTTTTTTGTTCCCTTCATAACTCCTTAGGTTTCAGACTTTCAGTGTCTCAACGATGTACTTTTTTCGCTTGATCATAATCTGAATTGTTTACAAAATAATTTCTTGTTTACTTTCAAACGTACAATTCAAGTACCAAATTCGAAGCTCAGATCAGAATCAACTGCATCATGCGGTGAGAATAAAACAAACAATGTTATTCATTGGCTCAAGAGATATTATAGGGAGGCATGCTAACTCTTAATGCTGTCATGCAGTAATACATTATTAAAGGGAAGAAAAAAAAATTACCTCAGGTAAAGTTTTGTTTTTGTATGCAAGTTACACTTAAAACTACCAGTAATCCCCACATGAACAGATTCCATCTCGGAAATGATGAAATCGATTCACGTCACGAACCATTATCTCTTTGTTCGAAAACTTGGAGATGAACTTGGTAAAAGAATGACAGTCTTCACATAACCTTAGGTTCTTGGTAATCCTGATGGTCTCACCTTTACTTGTATTTATGAGTCCAAAGGCAACTGCCAGTTTCTCTCTGTGACCTAACAAAATCCGTTCCTTCTCCTCCGCAGCTAGATCATACAGCACCGACTGAATTTGAGGTACATACCCGTAGCCTTTCATTTCTGCAGACAATTTAATCACGAATGCATGGAGTTCTTCGATTTTCGGGTTAAATTCATCGACAGAGCCAAACGAATGCAATTTCCTATGAGTTTCAATCCAACATCGAACTGGGACCTTTTCCAATCCTTGATTTTGTAATAGCTTCTTAACTTTCTTCACCTCATCCCACATATTAGAAGCAGCGTAAATATCAGCTAGAATCACATAGTTTCCAGCATTTCTAGGCTCAAGCTTGAAAAGCCTTCTAGTGGCTCTCTCTGCAAGTTCAACATTTCCATGAATCCTGCAAGATCCTAGCAGAGCCCCCCCAAACTTTGGGTCCTGGTTCATCCCTCATATTTTCTATTATCTTAGCTGCTTCATCTAACCTATTGGCACGACCAAGAAGATCGACCATTGAAGCATAATGCTCTACTCTAGGCTGAATCCCATAATCTCTATGCATCGAATCAAAGAATGTACTTTCCCTCTTCTACAAGCCCAGCGTGGCTACAAGCACCCAGAACACTTACGAAAGTTATTGGACTTGGTGCAACTCCATTATCAATCATCTCCTCAAAAACTTTAATGGCTTTCTTACCAAAACCATGAATTCCGTAGCCAGAAATCAAGGAATTCCACAAAGCAACATCCTTCCTATCCATTTGATCAAAAACTAGCTGTCCATGTTCAAGCTTACCGCATCTTGCATACATCGTCACAAGAGAGCTGATAACTGGCAATATTGAATCCAGTCCTCTTCTGAGAATATATGCATGTAATATCTTACCATGATTCAATGAAGCAAGGGTCGTGCAAGCTTGAAGAACACTGACCATGGTTACAGAATTTGGAAACAAATTATGAGTCTCAACTATCATTTCTCGAAAAAGTTCCAATGCCTCAGATGCTCTGCCATTTTTTGCATAACAAGCAATCATGGCACTCCAAGATACCACATTTCTCACTGGCATATCATCAAACACATGACTAGCATATGCCACACACTCGAATCTTGCATACATATCGATCAGAGTAGTCATGATATGAATATGCGTCTCGTATCCATGTCTCAAAATATGAGCGTGAATCTCTTTTCCCTTCTTCAACACCCAAATCGAACAATTCGAAACAGTGCATGCTTTAAGCACATAGGTATACGTATACCTATCAGAAGGGACACCAATCCTGTTCATTCGACGGTACAAATCCAACACCTCTTCACCATTACCAGCCAACGAAAGCGCTCTAAACAGCGCATTCCAAACGAATATAGTTCGTCTACGAGTTTTATCAAACACCTTGCGTGCATCATCGAAGAGAATCCAAACTCGAGTAAACATTAATAAGTTTAGTGGCCAAAAAGGGATCTTGATCGAACCCATTATCAGAAAGATGGCGGTGAACGTCGTAGGCATCGGCGAGAGTTTTCCGTTGAATGCAGGAGAGTAGGAGAAGCTCATAAGTGTGTTGACTGGGGTTGGGCTCATGAGAGAGGAGCTTGAGAGCTTGTTTGAGTTTGCCTTGCTTGCAGAGGGATTGAATTAACTGGTTGTTGTTGGTGTTTGATGATGTTGAGGTTGAAGATGAAGAAAGGTTTATCGAAACACAGCAGCGAATTGGGGGTTTTGGAAGAAATTGTATGGAGGAAAGAAATGGTGTGTTATGAGGAACGTTAAAAGCCAACATCAGGTGAGTTTACTTGCTTTCTGGTCAAAGACTTGATTGTTTTATGAGTTTTTTCAGGTGGATTTGGGCATTTCTGTTCTGGCCTTTAATTTTTTTAAATTAAAATAAATATTTAACCGAGTCAAACTACCAAATCGAAATAAACCGGTCAAAATTTGAAATCCTTGAATGGTTCGACTGAGATTTTCAACCCAACTACATTCGATTCGATAAATAATCAATATGTTTTGATTGAACGGAACATATATGATTATACGTAAACCAACCTCTAAATTGTAACATCTTAACCATTATACCGTAATTGTTTTGAGATATTTTCAAAATTATAATTTATTAGAATTTTAATAAAATTTTATTAAATAAGTAAGTGATACGTATGTTGGATTGAAAATTCTTATCTTTAAAAGTTAATAATTTAAATATATAAAAATTATATAATCATTATTTTTATTAATCATTATTAAATATACGTCAAATATAATATCAAAAGAAATTATTTTAATTTTATATCAATTATTTATTTTGATTTTATTTCAAAATCTACAATACTATTAGAATTACAAATTATTTTTTTTCAAAAATAATAAACATAGCAAAAAGTAAAAGTCACATATCAAAATTTGATTTCATAATAAAATTTATAATTGCATCTAATCAATTTAGTTATTCCTATTGTTTGAAAAATAAGATATGCTCGTTTTAGTTAGGAATACGGAAAAACAATACAACTGAATTTTATTAGGAATAATAGTTTAATAAAAAAATTTGAAAATAAATAAATATATATTTAAATTTGATTAGGAATAATTTTTAAATTATATGCTCATTTGAATATGAAGAAAGAAGATATACCCGTTTTAATTAGGAATAGGAAAAACAAATATAATGGACTTTAATTAGGAAAAATTATTTAATAAGAAAATTAGAAAAAATATAGTGTATTATAATTTTATTAGGAATATATTTTTATTATGTTTTGATTTTCTAATTAGAATAGGAAAAAAGAATATCATTGACTTAAAATTATAACTTGAAAACTAATTAAACTCAAAGTTCTAAAATACATGTATCAAATTACTATTCGTTAATAAAATGTCGTAATGTGTCGGATATTGATTTGAAAATAAAATTTGCAATTAAATTTTTAATTGGAATAAATTTAAAATTAATAGTCTCGCTATTGTTGTACATAATATATACTTATCGAATTTTGATTCGATAATAAAATCTGCAATTGAAACATTCAGTTAGTTGTTTCTACCATATATATACTCTAATTTGGAACATATAATAAAATAATTATAATTATTTTGAATTATTTTTTAAAATTGGAAGCTTGACAAAAATTATTAGTCACGTGTCGAATTTTAATTAATTGAAATAATTCATTTAATTGTTTCCATTGTCCATATGATTTAGGTCGTGTTGGGGTTTTCTTTTTTCTTGTGTATAGTAAGTAGTTAGGTAAATGTATGACGTAAATATATAGCTAATAGATTATCTCATTTAAACCGAAAGTCAAAAATCCAAACGGAATGGATCAAAAATTGAATTAAGTTGCGCTTGAATTGTCGATCGAGATTAAACAACTGTAAGTTTTGATTCGATCGTCAAAATCATTATTGTAATATATTTAAATTAACCTCTCGAGAAGATCTATTTGCTGGCTTAGATTTACCCACTAAAATTTCGTTATGGACCTCATTTGAGCCGTTAATTTCAACCTTCAACGGGCTTTTTTTCTTTTTGGTGGACTTAAAAAGTTGATTTATTAGTTGGCTCACTAATAAATCCATTTTAGTTGTTTTCCATTTCGAATTATATATTTAAACAATTTTCTTTATGTCATTTTTTTATCTTGAAAATAATAAAAATTCTTTGAGAATTTTTTAATTATTTTTGTGTCTCTGGATTGGAGCTCGTTATACATTATTTAGATTGCGTCAATATATAACTCCTGTCATTTCAACGATCAATAATGAATCATACTTACCTCCTGCGATAGAGTGGTAGCTTTACCTCCTCGTCTCCATTCATACAATGACATGTGTCCTTATTTAATGGGTATTAATTTTTTTTAAAGTCCCGCAAGAGGCAAGTATGGTTCAATATTAATTACCCAAATCTTTTTTGGTAATGGTTAAGATTTTATTCAAGTAAACACTCATGGCTACATTGTGATTTAGTAAGTGCATGTAGACAACGTAAGCTTACAAAGGACGACCAAACAAACTGTAAGATAGTTGAAAATAGTAGAAACTAATTCATGGCACACATTATTCAACGAGAAGGCCTACATATGGTATGGTGGTGATGGTGGTTTTTGGGTGGGAGGTGGCGATGCCGGTGGTTGATATCCATGAGACGGCGGAGACTTTTGTACCGGCGGTTGATAACCATGGGATGGAGGAGGTTTAGGTTTTTGTACTGGCGGTTGATAACCATGGGATGGAGGAGGTTTAGGTTTTTGTATCGGCGGTTGATACCCATGGGACGGTGGCGGTTTAGGTTTTTGTACCGGTGGTTGATAACCACGTACTGGCGGTGGATATTTTTGTAGCTGGAGGTGGTTGATTGATACCGTGAGATGGTGGAGGTTTAGGTTTTTGAGACGGGTGGAGGCTTAGGCTTTTGTACGCGGTGGTTGATAACCATGAGATGGTGGATACGTGGTTTAGGTTTTTGGACGGGTGGTTGATAACCATGAGATGTGGGAGGTTTAGGCTTTTGCACGGGTGGTTGATAACCATGAGACGGTGGAGGTTTTTGTACGGGTGGAGGTTTAGGCTTTTGCATCGGTGGTTGATAACCATGAGACGGCGAGACTTTTGCATGGGTGGAGGTTTAGGCTTTTGCACCGAAGGATAAGGACGGTGGAGATTTTTGTGCGGGTGGAGGTTTAGGCTTTTGCACCGGTGGTTGATAACCATGAGATGGTGGAGGTTTAGGCTTTTGCACGGTGGTTGGTATCCATGAGATGGTGGAGGTTTTGCTATCGGCGGCTGATAGCCATGAGACGGAGGTGGATGTTGCACGGTGGGTGGTTGATAACCATGAGATGGCGGAGGTTTTTGTTTCACCGGCGGCTGATAACCATGAGAAGGGGAGGCTTTTGTTGCACTCGGCGGCTGATAACCATGAGACGGAGGTGGATATTGGACGGCGGGAGGTTGATAACCATGGGATGGAGGTGGATGTTGCATGACGGGTGGTTGATACCCGTGAGACGGAGGTGGATGTTGTACCACGGGAGGTTGATAACCGTGAGACGGAGGAGGTTTTTGTACGGCCGGTGGTTGATAACCGTGAGATGGTGGAGATGGTGGTTGATAGCCGTGAGTCGGAGGAGACTTTTGCACTGGCGGTTGATGAGACGGAGGAGTACCATATCCATATCCTTGACCTTGAGTAGTGATGCCGGAAAATGAATAGACTGTCACATTGAACATGACTAGCAAATACCACTAGAACTAGAAATAACAAAATGCGAAAACAATTTTCCATTTTGGCCTAATGAATTATTATTAGACGAAACTATAGGTTTAAATAGCGAATGGAAATACAAGAAATAAAAGCAAAGGGGAAATTTGCATGAGCCATGCAGAAAGACAAATGGAAAGTTGATTTAGTGTTAGCTTACACGTCCACACTGCTACAAAATTGTTATACGTTACAATTTCTAAATATAGCAAATTTTAGATTATAGTGACTTCCAGCCAAAAGTTAACGTCAAACGTCAGAGAAATTGACTAATAGTAACATGTTCACTCAATGAAGCAGAAATTTAGAAGCCAAGATTTTAATGCTTCAGTAAAAACTAAGTATAGTGTTAGTGTGATGGAATACAGCTCAAACTCGTTTTCGATTCCAATTTGCAAGACTTAAAATAATTAATGATAAAAAAATTATATATTTGTACATTATTTATTATTTTAAAGTCATAAATATTTATTTAAAATGAAGTATGTATTGAAATAAATGTAAGAGTATTAGATTGAAAAAAAAAGCTCAAATATCATGTATAAATTTCATAAAAACGATAATTGGAGTGGACCAACACAAATTTTACTACGCGATAGTTGAAGTGGACCGGAGGGAATATTGATTAACATGACCAGATAATTTAGTTCTTACGCTAGATTGCTCTCTTTTCTTCTTATGTAATCAATCGCTTCGGTGTCGACTAGTGCTTGTGTTGGAAATATTATGCGAATAGCGATAATAAAAACATAATAGGAGAAATTTATTCTGAATATATTCTGCTGAATTTTATTGATCACATGAATAATATAATTGAATCGACAAGTACATATTAATTTGACATAAATTAAAGCAATATGAACATACATACATGAGCATCGAATTAAACAAAGTAAACATGCATATAAGTAAATCGAATAATAAGAAGCTTTAAGGGAAGAGAGATGCAAACTTTCGGAGGCACGATTGGATCGCTTTCCTTAAAGCGTAATACGTCCCGTACTGTGCTTCGGTTTGACGGCGTAGAGCTTCCCAGGATACAACCGAACGAACGACGATAACCAAGCACAAGATTTAATCGTAGTTCAAGCGAAACTTACGATATCTAAACTCTCCGGACTCTATGTAGACACGACACGAACAGAATGGATGCAATGGCTTACTGATATAAAACCCTAATTTTCGGTGTAGAAAATTATGAAGGGTTTGTCCAGTATTTATAGCCAAAAGGGTAAAGGGATATTCCTAAAAGATTCTCCGACTTGGAGTGCACACAAAGAAAAGCACTCATAGATAAATATAAATCAATATTTATCTTATCAGATAATCACTAGGCTTGCACATGTCAAAAATCCAATCACATGTGAGACGGACAATTCTAATCGGTTCGAACAAGTCGAATCGGACAGTCTTAACATGCCTGGCCGAAATTATGGCTGGGCCCAAATGGGCCGAAGCCCAAACATGTCCGAAATGGGTCAAAACATAAGCCAAGTCGACCTGGGTCAATACCCAAGTCAACCCGAATTGGGCCGAGGCCCAAAACCACGATCTAGCGGCCTATGTGCGCGTATGGACACTTATAGACTTCATCTCTACATGCAAGTCAAGTGACCCATTATATTGAGAATCTATATATAAGCACAACTATTGTTGTGTAAATGAGCAATGTGGGATAATAAACAAAGTGTCTATTATCCTAACAAAATGCTCCAACTTCTCAACATAATTTCTCATTCACCATGGACCAAATTGGTCATATGAATATTCAATCTTCATCTACAAATGAAGAGCTACGCATCAACACCTAGTTCCGAAACATTCGGACACTAGAACCCATCGAAAAATCTGATCAAACTATAGTTGACCGGACTAATATTATCAATTTGTCCAACAATCCCCCACATGAATGGAAATTAACATATGACTTTATATGCAGACTCACTTTTGGAGAGTTTAACGAATGAATACCACATCGGCGCTCGATAGTCTGTTAACTTTGAATCGGTCCTAGCGGAATGCCATCGGATATACTCGCGGATTAGTGAACGCGATGTCTTGAACTATTCCGCTTTTTGTGTATACCAAGACAATGGACACCCACATGATATCCACTCTAATATCGTTCTAGTTTCTATTGTTGTTCTTTAGGCCCTGAACAACCTGGTACCTTCAGGAAGATTCTTGGAACAATACGGCCCATGTATTTTCCTCAAAGCGGCCACACTTACTCTTCGTATAGGTGATGTCTCTTGCTTTAAGCTAAACTTAAAAAGTACCCTGCTGTACTTCAACTCTCGAGTTGCAAGAATCATTAAGAAGTTCTAAAACTTCAACCTCGTGTATGCAGGTAAGCACTGTTGTTCGACAACAGAATGAGCAAGGGGTCGGGACCCCCACGGTGCTCGGGTAGAATCCCGCTCAACTTCAGTTTTCTCATTGAACCACGTTTCAGGGATCTCCTGTCAGCATTGGTTGAGTTTACTATTGAGTGATTCTTGGATACAGGCCTCAAACCCATTCCTTCAGTCGAACGTACACTTTATCTCTAACCGTAATTAGTAGATCTACATTCTTTATCTTTTGACACTTAATGTCAATAAGATAATCGTTAGAGAAGTGTAACTTTCCACGGAGGAGTCTGTACTTAGACTTTCCGTGTTATTCTTTGACACAAATTCCTTTACAAGGAATATCCTCTATAAACTCAAGAAAACACCTAAGTGTTTCTCTCTTATGCGCGCAAACAATCTAGAGGATTCGTTTGTCTTTACTGCATTAGACTTATCCACTCATGGATCTATAGTCTATCTTTATCATAATCATGGTACTCGTTCTATACCTCGAGACTTATGACAAGATGCAGTAGTTTGCATGCTTTGATTAGACTCAACACTTAGTGAGTTTTATCAAATTCTCCAAGTCTCATGGAACGTCCTTCTTCAAGACTTCCATATATTCAGAAAATATATTCTTGGTGTCTCGCAAGACATGATCGATCATTCAGATGTTCTGATGATTATATCATCCAGAAACATATCTGCCTAGCATATATGCTTTATCCATATTTTACCGAATCACTTGGTGATTTGATAATATCACTTAGTGTGGTTCCAATCAAGCATTTTATCTACCAATCAAATGACATTCTTTCATAGTAAGCATAGCTTTCTATAGACTCCATCAAGTCTTACATGTCATTGATCTAAGTAGATTGGAAATCTCTCAGATTTTCCATTATAGACCTCATAAGTTGTCTCTAGGCCATAGCCATATTATCCACTACAATTGTAGTAACTATAGCAGTAGCTTCCATAGAAGCTATGTTCGTGACATCCCTAGATCCAACATTGATCTATTTCATATCCATATGATCAATGGATTATGATTAATAACACCTCAATGTTATTAACTTCCAATTGAAGTTTTAACTTTCAATTTTATGAAACTAATGTCTTCTTCTATTTCAAAGAAGCATAGTTCGAGTTTTTCTCGCAAGGAGAACTATCCAATTGAAAGCTCTTCAATTTTATGGTTTAAGAACTACATCCTTACAACCATATTTATAGGAAGAAGTTGTCTTACCCTATTCTTTTCATATTTTAGAATTCTTTCTAGCATTAGGTATTTTCATACCACATAGAAAGGATCTTTAAATTGCATTCACTTAAATAAAAGTCATGCCGGATGTTTGGACTATTGGACTTATCAAAGAGTCATAATATCCAAACAATAGATTGGTAAGAACAAACTTTCCTAACAAGTTTGTTGTCGACTTTCAACTTGCTTGAAATAACATTTGGCATTCCACCAAATTTACTTCTAAAGTAAAGTCACAACTGAGTTCTATTATATTTCCTTAACGAAATATTAGAACCCTTTCCCATAAGAATAAATCTTACTTCAACTTTTACAACATTATAAGAGTTGTTCATTCAAGTAAATATAGTATTACTACTAAATCTTACTTGAAACACATGTGCAATTTCACAAGAAATTCTCAATAGAATTCTCTTGTCATGATTCTATCGAAATCAATTATGCACAATTATATAAGTCTTTAATTATGTTATGAGTTTTACAACTCTTAACCTTTTAAAAGAACTTATATTTTCTCCATATAAATAATTAATATTTACAATTACTTCCTTTACAAGGCAAGTTATATGTTTCTTCAGAAACAAGCCACAAGTATGCAATTAAGCATTCTTTAGCCATCAACTATATTTTATAAAAATAGAAATATGAGCAACATATCTAGTCGTCTTAGACCTATAGAAGTCACGAGTTCTATTTTAACTTATATTCTAGAAAATCCTCAGATTTATTTAGAGAAAGTTGTCGTTAATTAAATAACTCAAGAAACCCTTTGGATTTCTTTAGATGAGAATATACATATATATTCTCCATCTTATGCAAACTATAGTCTATTTAAGACTTAGTTTCTAACCCCACAATTCGGAGGTAAACTTCATAATTATAAATTTCAAATGACATTCATCAATTAATTTATATTATGGGTTAGAGATTTATTTATATTAATCTTAAAGTCAAGATCGTTCAATAATGAA
>JANIEQ010000875.1:0-13423 GCA_024708375.1 Oxalis stricta | reverse complement strand
GCACAATCACCGGCACCACCACCAGTCGTCGTCGCCGCCGCCGCCGTGAAGTTGTAAATCGTGGCGTGGTTGTTGGGTCGAGGCCGCCGGTGGTGAGGTGTTGGGTACGAATCTTTCCACTCATTCTAACAGAGACGAAATCTTCAGGATCCCATTCACATCCTCTTCTTCCTCATCACGTCGTCGTCAAAAGTAGGTGCGTAATCATCAAATTTGCCGTTTGGACGAAAGTGACGATGATGAGACGGAAGGAAGCCCAATGGCGGATGATGGTGGTCACCTACCTGCTAAGAGACATCGGACGGCAGCACGGCTCCCCCACCCCGGTCACGGTGGGGGAACGATCATGTGATCAAGATATATATATAAAAAAACAGCAAATTTACAAACTTTTTTTTCCCCCAAAAATTAAAACCCTAATCAAATCTCGTTTGGGTTGCAAGTAATTTTGAGGGTTTTAGATTAACAAAGGTCAGAGAGAGAGAGACGAAGAGTGGGACAATCGGAAACTTCTGTGGGGAAGAACTCTCCGCGGCTTTTATATTTATACACACACAGCGAGAACAGCCGTAAGCTGGACCGAGTATTTACGGTTTTTGTAATAAAATATTACCAATTATACCTCTTATTTTATTCCTACCCAAAATTGTTTGAGTTTTTATCGTTTCTGTGCGTATGACAATCTTAATAAAGACAGTTTAATTCCCCAACCCCCGGCGGCTCTCTGCAGCCAAGTGAGGGGGTAAAAATAAATGCTATCTGGAAAAGACGTAAAAGGAAAAAAATCACAAAATTATATATATATTATTCTCTCTCCATCTCAAAAATGGCACATGATTTATAAAAAGGAGCTTTGTGTATTTAAAGTAACGTAAAAAGTACCATTTATTTTGGGGGAAAATCACATGTTTGAAATCATACAGTTTCACTTTAAGGAAACAAGAGGCCTATCTTTACCCCAGTAAAACATCAAGCTAAACTAAATAACATGTCATCATCATTATAATAATTAACGTTAATTTCTGTCTTGGCATGTAGTATATAACACAACCACTGTAACATCAAGCTAAACAAAAACTATATAAAACCAAAGGTTTGCCATTTCTTTCATGATAAGATAACGAAAATAAGAAATCCATCGAAATCCATTATCACCATGCATAGCATAGGCACAATACAAACAATAGCCAACAAACAATCCATCCAGCTTCAAAGAAATACAAAGTTTCACTTCTAAAAGCTTTTCAGACAGCCAAAAGATTTGCAGTCTGCAGACAACAAAGTTTGTAAATAAAAACATAAAATAAAGACGACGCAAAGCTCCAAACTGTTACACTTGAGCTGCCACCATTGTTGAAAACTTGAAAAGATAATGATCGTTTTCCTCAAGTATATTTGGAATTAAATGCAACCATCAGCGCCTGAGAGAAGGAAAAGTCAAAAGCAAGATTAGTTCAATCAGAATTTTCTAAAACCAAAAGCTTCATCACTTATGAAAACAAAACTGGAAGTAACTTCAACTAACAAAATGTAACACTCTATTCTACCGAAGTCAATACATCTAACGAGCTCCGTTCATGTTCAAATGAAACATTGTATCATATTAAAAGGAAGAGTAAAAAAAAAAAGAGAAAAGAAAGAAAGAAGTTATAAAGGAAGAAGAATTTCCAGAGTTGTATACCTCTTTCTTGTCCTTCTTCACAAACTTATTACAATCCATGATGTCCTCTGGTGCAGCAGGTGGGAGAAGGCTTCTTGAATAAACAATGCCTTCCCATGGTCAAACAAAAGCAGGCATTTCTTCAATACTCTTGTCCTTTGTGTCATACACATACATAGAGCTCTTATGTAATTCCTTCAGCAAAATTTTGTCTCCAATGGTTGAATAGCAGACAATCGGGATTGGATGAGGTCCATCAATAACACTCCAAAGATCAATAGTAACTCTTTTAGACCAGGAATTGGGATCTTTCACCCATACACGTAGAGCACCACTTGCATTAGGAATCATCAGACAAAGGTTACCTCCCAAAGAACCTAAATGATGTGGCATAGTGGAAAGCAGGTTTTCTGGAAGAGGCACCTCACGATATTGCTCAGTGGCCAAGTCAAAAGCTATGAGTTTTGGGACAAGTTGTGCGGTTGAGAGCCAGTTCCCCCCTTCCCCCCCCCCCCCCCCCCCCCCCCCCCCCCCCCCCCCCCCCCCCCCCCCCCCCCCCCCCCCCCCCCCCCCCCCCCCCCCCCCCCCCCCCCCCCCCCCCCCCCCCCCCCCCCCCCCCCCCCCCCCCCCCCCCCCCCCCCCCCCTCTCCCCCCCCCCCCCCCCCCCCCCCCCCCCCCCCCCCCCCTCCCCCCCCCCCCCCCCCCCCCCCCCCCCTCCCCCTCCCCCCCCCCCCCCCCCCCCCCCCCCCCCCCCCCCCCCCCCCCCTCTCCCCCCCCCCCCCCCCCCCCCCCCCCTCCCCCCCCCCCCCCCCCCCCCCCCCCCCCCCCTCCCCCCCCCCCCCCCCCCCCCCCCCCCCCCCCCCCCCCTCCCCCCCCCCCCCCCCCCCCCCCCCCCCTCCCCCTCCCCCCCCCCCCCCCCTCCCCCCCCCTCCCCCCCCCCCCTCCCCCCCCCCCCCCTCCCCCCCCTCCCCCCCCCCCCCCCCCCCTCAAGGAGCCATTGCAAAATATTCTTGATTTCTTAAGGACTATATAATCTAAGGGGTATGTTTAGAGGTATTCTTCTCCAAATGCTTGTCTTGAGGCTGAAAACATCTACACCACACAGAATCTCGGCATCGTTTAACCGCTGAGAAATGATTATCACTAGTTTGTGATCATCGCTTATGGAATCATGTCCAAATCCATAGACGCAGATATTTGAATTTATACCTAGAGGAATACTAGGCGGCAGAACTCAGTATTTTCCTTGTTGTCAAGTTCCACAGCACCATCGCGTTATCACACGCGTAAAGAAAGCTGATCAACCCATGAGCATGAACCCATCACGTGAACCTTCTTCCGACAAGGCTTCCTTTGGATAATCGAATTTCTCGAGCTGTCCCGGTGAAACTAAGCTGGGCAAATAGCAACCCTCCATTCTTTGGTACACAGGGCAGACTTCAGTTATATTTTCACTAGACAGCTTGGCATGAAGTCTGATGAACCGTGGATTGTCAATGACGGAACACCATGGTTTACAGACACACCTGAACATCAGGAGACTCTTGCTGGTAGGCCGATAATATGTCAGGTATTATATCCAACGGAATTTTGTCCTTGGAGTAGAGTTCCTGCTTCCTCTTACGGCTTCTTGTCAGCATTTGATCTTCAATTGATAAATTCTGTCAGGAGAAATACGAAACAACCCATCAATTTCGCATAGCACGAATGTAAGGTAAATAGATTTAAATAAACGCATTGAAGAATTTAAAGCCAATCCATTTTATTCCATTCATCTCATTGAAATCCACAGCAAACAAATGAGTTTATCTACATTTACATCTAGGGAATTTGAGGGAAAAAAAGGAGGGAGTCTCACTGCTTTGAGGGCAGCAGTGAGGATGTCGAAGTACGCAGCCTTCCCCTTGCAATTGCAAAGAGGCTGTTTCCGTGACACAAACTATAAAAAGAATTGATACCAAGCAACGCGAGATAGAATACACGGACCGAGAAAGGGGACGAGAGTGAGTAAAACTAACCGGTGTAATAAAGTGGTCGGTGCAAGTCGCCGGGCGGAGCTAATGAGACCGAGGGCTGAACAAAAGCGGAAAATGAGATCCTATTAGGTGAAAACAACAACTTATACAGTAAAATTGTTTTCTCCAACTTTCACTATATCTTAATTACAAGCCTGGAGACCACGGATTTGAACATTAACTTTCAAAGTGATATGAGTAAAAGAAGTAAATCGAATAGTAAGTAAAGAAATGCATACGTCATAGAAATTGGTATCCAAACTTTAATTACTAATCCGTTTAATAAGTAAAAATCATACATAACATTTAAGAAAGTGATGAAAGCGTCTTAAATTGAGCGTTGTTGACACAATGCCAGCTTCCGGCATCTTGTGGTATGAATTCCACAACTAGATTACAGTCTTGGGCAATTGGAGGGCATAAATTATGCTTGCATTACAATAAATAGAATGGTGAAGTTGGTCAGAAAAGAAACCACAATCAGCGGTAAGTTTAGTTTCTTAAACAACATGCGACATCAAATCCATCCCTCTCCCAAAGGCAGCATCATTAGACAATCGAAATGTGAAATTGCAAGACATCCTCTCACAAAAATAACATTAGCAGAATATATCGAGGGTGAGAAGGAAATTTTGATATACCATCGAGATAATCCATAAGTAGCAGCATTTGATTACTAGGGAAATTGATAGACCTTCGCCAGCTCCAAATGGTAGTATGCATCAGGACCAGAACAGGAGTGCGATGCGAGGTAGGCATTTTGGATACGGAAATTTCTTACTTGGCTCAGCTTCTTCTGTATAGTTTCACATTTTGGGTTTCGAAAAAGGCAAGCAAAGACGATATGAGAGATCCTCCATTGCTGCTGAATGCTGATAATCATATTTGCTCAACTTCAAATTCGAACCCTACTGGAGACGACAGCTATTAATTATAAGTTGTAAACAATTCATGAACCAACCAAACATCAACAAGCAGACATTGATAATAGAAGAAAGGCATCCTCCAAGAACTCAAATCAATGCACCACTTAACATATTACCCACTCATGCCAGTATGATTAAGGAAACATATTCTTAATTTTCTTTCTTTCGCTACTTCTCATAAAACCATAAAACTTGAATTGTAGTAATTTTTGACACCAAAGCTAACAAACAGAGAAACTCTAACAAGTTAAAATAATCACTATAACCAATTCCAATGCATACACACAACACGAAGACTTACTTGAGCTGCTTGATGATGTCGACTTGAGTGAGTGGCAGATTGGAGACAGGCTGAGAAATCAGCAACGTACAGTGTGAAATTCAATATCAAAAGGGTTTGGTCTGTGTTCGATTTGATGAAATAATGTGTTGGCGGTGATTGCCAAGTTGTACAGCGTATCGAGTTGTAGAACAGTTGTTGTAGAAATACCCAGTTGTAGGCATGTTGAGGAAGTTCCGAGTTGTAGGCTTGTTGATAAATTTCTGAGGTGTAGGCTTGTTGAGAATGTTCCGAGTTTTAGGCTTGTTGATAAAGTTTGTAGGCTTGTTGGAAACTTTAGAGTTGCAGGCTTGTTGGCACAATTTCAAGTTGTCGACGCAGTGACGAGCTTGTTCAGGACATTCCTAGTTGTAGGCTTGTTGAAACATTTCGAGTTGCAGGCTTGTTGAGATCATGCCGTTCCGAATTGTAGGTTGGGTGGAACCTTTCGAGTTGAACAATTTTGAGTTGTAGGCTTGTAACTTGTTGAGAACGTTTCGAGTTGTAGTCTTGTTGGAAAATTTCGAGTTGCAGGCTTGTTGAGATAACAGCGCTCCGAGTTACAGGCTGGATGGAATCAATCCGAGTTGTGGGCTTGTTGAGTTCATGCCGTTCGTTAAACTGCAATAATATTTAGAAAAGTCAGTGGGACTGTGATCAGTGCAATAAAAACAAATGGGATCAGTAGACATTAAATCTTAAACTAAGGGACTAAATAAGTCATTTTCCAATAAGAATTGTTCGCCTCCTTCCTTTAGCAAACTAGCCTTCCTCACTCAGTCTTTGGAGAAGAACAACCATGGCTTCACTCATCATCACTGAGGAAGACTTCTTCCATCATTCTAGTTAAGGTTTGTAACAAGAAAGCTTGAATTTTGCTAATTTGGAGGTTGAAATTGGAATCGTAGTACTGATATCATTTCCCCTCTTTTTGAATTTTGCCTAATTTGTTGGTGGGAGGCCCGAAGCCATGACTTATTGCTGCAAAGAAATGCACCTAGACTGCATTCACACTTGAGCTGAATCAGGTAACATTCACTTCCTGGTGGATCCAATTGAATGTATAAAAGGAGAAACCAATATGCCTGTGCTAGGATAGGAGGATACTTTCGTGTTGTGAGGTAGTAGACACTATGGGCGATGAGAGAATATGGTAAAAAGAGAAACCAATATGATTGAGACGTTCGATATACTAAGCGCATGTGCTTGGACAGGAACAAAATCTCGAGGCTTGCTTCGTATGACCTGAAGAAGAAAAGAATGGAATCGTTCAGAACGTTGAACGAGATGCTGCCAAGACTATTCTGTACTGACATGACGATGGAGAGCCCCTCGAGGTTGTGCAAGACGGAAAGAGGCTACTTGGAGTGAAAAAGAAGAACAGGGTTAGTTAGTTAGTTTGCTAATGATTTGAAGTAACTTTTAATGGGTTGTCTTCTTGCCGTTAGATTTGTTCTTTCCGTTTGATGGTCTGTCGACAAGGTTCAATGCACTTTTGTTGAATCTGTGTTAGAACTTAGAACTGGTGTTTTCTTAATTTGGAGGGTCTTTGGGTTATGGATGTTGTCTAGTCATTTTAAGTATTTAATGAACTAATGTGCAGTTGTGTAAACATCGTAAAGTAAATAACATCAAACTGAGATATATGCACATTAACCATACATAATAGCTGAATTTGGAATGGTATAGGATGCTATTTCTATCGTATGACAACTGTTTTACTCATGAGGAAGGCAGCGTAATATGCAATAAACGTAAAGACAAATATATATGCTATATCATATGATGTGATGTGTCTTTTCATTAGATCTGTTGAAATCATTAGGGTACTTCTATTTTCGTTCTTTCTATTTTCTCTACCTTGGCACGGAAGAAACACTGTTTTGTTATATTTGCTATATTTCTCTTGAAATGGATTTCTATCTTCATCGTTTTATTTGAGTAGGCCAAATTGATTCTTCAGGCTCACATGTGGCCCAATGAAATGAAATTTGGCCTCATGCTTTTCACGTCAAATAGACTTGCATATGTGGAGTCGGTATGCTAGTATGAGCCAAACCTATAAATCAAACAGACAGACGCAGGGCAGAGACCAAACCACTTGTTCTCTCCGTAAACCCTATTCTGCTTTCCATAAAACTTGTATTCGATGGAGAAGTATCTTCAACCAGAATTAATAAGGGAGATTCTGTCACGATTGCCTGTCAAATCCCTCCTTCGTTACAGGTGTGTGTCCAAATCCTTTTGCTCCACAATCGACAGCGATGCGTTCGTCAAGCAGCACCTTGCTCAATCTCTCAACAACAACACCAATCTCTCCCTCCTTATCTTTGATAGTGACAGCGAGGATTGCACCAACACTATTTCAATCAAATTTGATTCGCTCACGAATCCTGTGGCTCTTGATGCCGTTTTGAATGAAGTTTTCAACTATTCTGTTTCCGACTGGGACTTCTAATGGCCTGCTCTGCCTTGAAAATCCCAATGGAGACGTCGAACTAGTAAACATCACCACTAGAAGGCACCAAATTGTGCCTCAGTCTGACGATGAAACTTAGTCCTGATAATGGTTTTATCCTTGCTTTTGGTTATGATATTTACAATGATGACTACAAGGTTGTCAAGCTTACAAGCATGGCTGATACGGGTTGTCAAGTGATTGTTTATAGCTTGAAGCAAAATGTGTGGAGTAATGTTATCGAAGATTTCCTTATCCCTTTGGAGATATTTGTAATATTACTCCATGGTGTTTATCAGGCAAGATTCATTTCCTCGTGGATTCCAGTAATAATAATAAGGTTGTAGTTTTTGATTTATCCACTGAGAAGTTCAGTGAGGTGCCTTTGCCTGATTCTCTCATTTCAAGCAACATGAAATTGTATGATTTGGATGTGCTAGGAGTTGTCTTTGTTTAGGTCGTTTTGGTTGTAATGGAGAAGTAGTCGGTGAATATTATTTTTGGGTGATGAAACAATATGGTATTAAAGAGTCTTGGATGAAGCTTTTTCTGTTGTTGCACGAAGGGGAGAGGAATACCCCTTGGATTCAGGAAGCATATTCGAGGAACAGAGATAAAGTCCTGATCCATTTTTATTCCGACGACGACAAGCTTTGCTTGGTATGACCTAAAGAAGAAGGAGATAGAATTTGTCAGTAGCATGAAGAGTCTGCCTAAATATTTCAATGGAATCACTGTGGTGGAGAGCCTTGTGAGTTTTCACCTTAGATACAAACAACAGTTTTTAGTAATGGTATGCATTGTTATTCCATTTGTTTGTGTTTCATATGGTTGCTAACTACGTCCTCTACTAGAGTAACTTTAGCTATGTGCTTATATTTCTGTTTGAACTATTATTTCATTAACATGTCTGGTTGTTAGATCATATAGACATTAAGAACTCACATCCATCCACACGTCATAAGCTCCCTGAAAAACTTAGACATAAGGATATACATTAGGAATATTATTTATCTGTTACTATACGTTCGAAAGACTTTTTTGAAATGGTAAAGAACTTTTTTGAGGAAATACTATCCTGTTTTTCAGAATTCAATGGTTGACATACTGTTTGTTTTTCAGAAATCAAGTTTCATGTTGCTTCTTAAGAAGGAAGTCGTGCATTAATTTATTGCAATATTGGATTTTATTTTTTTCAGGTGAAGATTAATTTGTAACTTTGAAAGGTTGAAGGTTTTGAGGGACGATTTTGTCTGATACTACAACATCAAATGACGCAAAACCTTAAAGTCGACACCACTTGAGACTCCCAGAATTGATGTAGTATGAACCTATTTGCTTTTCGACTATTTTGGTTGAGTAATGTGCTTAACTGGTTGTGATGGTTTTAAGAATTTGAAATCTCTGTATCTGAAAATGTTTTAGACTCAGTTTAATGTTTTTAAGCATTTTAAATCTCTGTAGTTGAATGCTATTGTCTAGTTTGGATTTCATTGTTGACTAGTTGGAGGATATCCTACAATTCTGAGTTATTTTTCCTGAACACAAATCAGAGTATTCTAATCAGTTTTGTGTGACAATCTTGAACTTGGTCGCTTTGAAACAAGCGATAGTTGTCAATTGTCACTTCAAAATATAATATTCTATACTTAAACCTACTAGTGCTTAGATGTATTTCCGTCGAAACCTTGAACGAGATGCCTTGTTTCACTCGAGGTTGTGACTGGTGCAACATGGAAAGAAACAACTGGAGAGAAAAGAACAGTTTGTGTTATTTTTATAATAACTTTTCTTTTAGATAGAGATTAGTACACATTAACCATATACATATAGCTGAATTGAATTCTTTCCGAGTCCAGCATTAAGGGTGGGCGTTACGAGTTTGGTATATCAGCTCTTCACAAGTCACACATGACACAACTGTAAATCTTTTTTGATGTTAGACACAACTGCAACGTTTCCAAGATCTGGTATATAATTCCAATTGCATGCACAAAGAAGTTCAAGTTTGCTGTTTAGTTTGTTTTAACAAAAGAAAAAAAAAGTTCATTTATTCTCTATCAAGAAGATGGGCCTCCTAGCTTTTCCAGCCTATTCATCTTTTCTCAATCCAACTCAACAATCTAGCTTTCGCTTCCGATGGCCGAGAAACCTCTTATTAGATTATTCAGTTGGTTTTGAGACTTCGAGAGGCGAGAGGAGGAATTACACAGTTTCTTCAAGATTACTTGCTTACCACTGCAAACTGCATTATTGATTTGCATATTTGTATCTTTTCAGGCTTCAGGTAATGTTACTCTGGACACAGTAAACAAAATTCAAGCTCGATTTGCGTGACTTCCGGACATGAAGAGCCAACTCTATATCAGATCTTGAGGGAGATGTCTAGTGATTTTACAGAATGACTGAGTAAGAGCACCACTGCAAACATTATTGACAAAATCAAATGACAATTCAATCGAAACTAAAATAATTTTGATTAAAAATCATAATATAATTATATAAAAGGTCAAGTCATAATTAGAATGGGAGTTTTCACTGTTTTACTGCTTACCTTGGATATGAAAGTTACCCCTGTCAGCCCAATAAGCAGATGATTGGAGCATTATGATTGGCACGGAAGAAACACTGTTTATAAAAAGAATTGATACCAAGAAGCACGAGATAGAAATCACCGACGGAGAAAGGGGACGAGAGCGAGTAAAACTAACCGGTGTAATAAAGTCTTAATTTCCTGTAATTTTGCTTTTGTCTCGAGATAATTTTGCTTTTGTCTCTGAGATCGTAAAATCTCCTAGCACATGAACTGGCTAATCTAAAAGCAAATGTGCTTCGGAAGATTACCTCATTCTCTTGCTATTTTAGCTGAAACTGATTTATCTTTGAATGATTAAATGAATACCAGTTAACATAAAAAAAAAAAAAAGTAAAGAAATGCATACGTCGTAGAAATTGGTATCCAAAACTTAAATTACTAATCTGTAGTGTTTCAAAAAATTTTACTAATCTGTTTAATAAGTACAGAAAATCATACAAAATATTTAAGAAAGTGATGAAAGCCTCTCAAATTGATCATGGTTGACACAATGCCAGCTTCTGGCTTCTTGTGGTATGAATTTCACAACTAGATTACAGTCTTGGACAATTCAGGGCAGAAATTAGGCGCACATCATATCCATCGCTGTCAGGGACGGATCGGAGAAACTAGCGGTGGGTAGAAAGCCGAAAATTAATGCCAATTTAAATTACGAATTCTAGGATAATTAAGAAGCACCTTGATTGGACAATATAGATTTAAATACATTTATATAATTGTAAGGATTAGGTTATTTTAATGTCACTACCCCAAACTTTTCGATTATAATATTTTAATAAAAGAGTTATTAATTAAATATTTGAACAACGATATATCAATACATCTTATCCCTTCGATCTAAACCCTGTTATCTCTATAAAACCTTATTCTGCTTTCCATAAAACTTTTATTCAATGGAGAAGTATCTTCCATCTAGAATTAATATGGGAGATTCTGTCAACGTTTTACTCGCCAAATATCTCCTCCGTTACAAGTGTGTGTCCAAATCCTTTGCTCCACAATCGACAGTGATGAGTTCGTCAAGCACCACCTTGCTCAATATTTGACAGTGATTCACCTGACGTATTGCGCCAACTCTATTTCGTTTAAATTCGATTTGTTGAGGAATACTGTTGCTCTGTCTTGAAAGTAAGTTCTCAACTATTGGGTTCCAAGCAGTTTCCAATGGCCTGCTCTGACCTTGAAAATCCTTAGATCGTCGCAGTAGTCAACATCACGCACCGAAAGCACCAAATTGCAGCTCAGTCTGACTGGTGAAACTAGTCCCGCTAATCATTTTTATCGGAGTATGCTTTTAGTTATGATATTTACAATGACGACTACAAGAGTTGTCAAGTTTACCAGCATGCCTGATTCGCGTTGTCAAATGATTGTTTATAGCTTGAAACAAAATGAAGGGAATGCAGGTAAATGAAGATTTCCCTTGTCCTTTTGGAGATATTTGTGATTTTCCTCCATGTTGTATTTCAGGCAAGATTCATCTCCTCAAGGAATTCCGATTCGGTAATAATAAGATTGTAGTTTTTGATTTATCCATCTGAGAAGTTCGCGAGATTAGGTTATAAATAGATATGGATGTGCTAGAAGAGCATGTGTCTTGTGTTTAGAAGGTTCGCACTTGTAGCAATGGAAAAGAGTAAGGAATATAATCTTGGGTGATGAGATCAATTTCAAGGTATAAAAGAGACTTGAATGAAGCTGTTTTCTATTAAGTGCAGACAACAAAGAAATACACAAATTTTCAGTCTCCTGATAGCTTTTCAGATGTTTCAGAAAAAAAAAAAAGATTTCGGGCAAGACAACAAAGATTGTACATAAAAACATAAACAAAAAAAAAAAAAAAAAGAATGCCAAAATCTAACCCGATACAATTTGAGCAGCCACCATTGTTGAAAACTCAAAAGGTAATGATTGCTTTCCTCTGGCATATTTGGAATTAAATCCAACCAACAGTTCCTGAGAGAAGAAAAGTCAAAAAGCAAGATTAGTTCAATCAGAATCTTCTTCTGAAACCAAAAAACCTACCGAACCAATTCACCGAATGTTCAAATAAACATGTGTATGTATATGAAAAAAAGAAAATATAAAAGTTAAGCAAAGGAAGAAGTTGTAGTTCCAGAGTTGTAGCATCTTTTTCTTGTCTCTTCTTCGCAGACTAATTACTTCCAATTACATGTCCTCTGGTAGGCAGCAGGTGAGAGAAGGTTTTCTGAATAAACAATGCTCCTTCCCATGGTCCAACCAAATGTTAGACATTCTTTCAATACTTTTGTCCTTTAGTGTCATATTAGACAAACAGAGCTCTTCTGTACCTTTCCTTCAGTAACATTTGTCCTCCAATGAAGCTGAATAGAGTTCAACCTTCAGGATTGGATGCGTGCAGATGGTCCCATCGAACATACTTCAGAAATTAATTGTACTCTTTTCGAATATCCAGGAATTGGGATCTTCTCGTCCATACACGTAGAGCAATCAACTGTATTAGGAATCATCAAACAAAGGTCACCTCCCAAAGAATCAGAATGAGATGTGGCATAGAGGAATACAGGTTTTCCTGGAAGAGGCACCTCACGATATTGCTCTAGTAGCCAAGTCAAAAGCTATGAGTTTTGGGACCAGTTGTGCGATTGAGAGTCAGTGCAATGAGCCATTGCAAATTATTCCTGATTTCTTAGCACTGTATAACCCAAGGGGTATGTTTAGAGGGGTATTCTTCTACAAATGCTTGTCTTGAGGCTGAAAACATCTACCCTCATACAGAGTTCCTGCTTCCTCTTACGGCTTCTTGTCAGCATTTGATCTTCAATTGATAAATTCTTTCTGGGGAAATATGAAACAACCCATCAATTTGCATAGCACGGACATAAGGTAAATAGATTTAAATAAATGATTAAAGAATTTAAAGCCAGTCCATTTTATTCCATTCATATTACAAATGAGTTTATATACATTTAGCATCCAGGAATTTGAGTGGAGAAGGGAGGGAGGCTCCCTGCTTTGAGGGCAGCAGAGTGATGTCGATGGATGCAGCCTGCCCTTGCAATTGCAAAGAGGCTGTTTCCTTGACACGACTATAAAAGAATTGATACCAAGCAGCGCAGATAGAAGACAAGGAATGGAACGAGACGAGCAAACCAACCGTGTGATAAAGTGGCTCGGTAGTAGTCGCCGGTGAGCCAGGAGACCGAGGGCTGAACAAAAGCGGAAAATGAGAGAGCCTATTAGGTCAAAAACAACACCTTATACAGTAAAATTGTTTTACAATTTTCATTATATCTACTTATGCAGTATTACTTTTCAAGGAAATCGATTAATAAGTAAAGGAATGTATACGTCATAGAAACCGGTATCCAAACTTTAATTACTTAATCCGTTAATAAGTAAAAATCATACATAACATTTACAAAGTGATGAAAGCCTCTAAAATTGATCGTGGTTGACACAATGCA
>JANIEQ010000873.1:0-12139 GCA_024708375.1 Oxalis stricta | reverse complement strand
AAAGATAAAATGTTCTCTTGGTTCTTAAATGTATATATGGTGTAAGAATCATCATGGTTGTCTTAATTTTTGTTGGTGTAATGGTGTTAGGTTGTCGAATTGAAAGTTCATTTGCATTGCGACGAATGTATCAAGAAAATCTTTAAGGCTATCAAGAAGATAGAGGGTAAGTATATTGTATATATCTTAATTTTGAATTTGCCTTGCTATGAATATATATGTATTATGTTTGATGTTTTGGGGAGTGCAGATATTGAATCGTACAACGTAGATAAGCAGCTTGACAAGGTGATTGTTACCGGAAATGTTTCAGATGAACAAGTTATCAGAGTTCTACACAAGATTGGGAAGCAAGCAAGCATTTGGGAAGGCCAACAACAATTCAACTCTTAAAGAAAGAACTATATATCAAGGCAATGGAATTGATGAAAGGCTGACCAGGCACGAACAACGGAGTTGCGAAAATTGAAGGTCGAATTTAGTTCACTTCCATGTTAATTTCTTCTCCTTCAAATTTCCTTAAATTTCGTATCTATCTTGAGATCTGGAGATAAGATATAATAAGAGGGGATATACTGTATGTTGTCATCACATACCATATATATCATGTCTGGTATTAGAGATTTTGTACTTAGCCATTTTTCTTTCCCTTCTATCTTTTTTTTATATATTTCTTTCTTCTTCCTTTCCTCCTTTTTATTTTTTTTATTTTTATTTATTTTTTATTATTCTTTCCCCTTCATATTCTTTTTTTTTTTTTTTTACTCAAATGGAAGAAATTACAAAAATGGCGGAATATATAAGAAATTTTGTTTTTAACATTTACTCAAACGGGAAGAAATTACAAAAGCAATCCAAATCTAGACAAAGGAGGAGTCAGAGTTAAGTCTATAATTCCTCATTTACATCTACAAATCCAACTACATTATTGAAATTAACCCCAACTCGGTCTCTCTCTCAACTCAACTGACACTTGTGAGTTCAACGCGGCTGCTGAATCGTCCTCGGACTCATCTTCACGTTCACGATCTTCGGTGTCTTCTCGGCGTACCTTTGCCACTTGATCTACTCCTCGACGCCAATTCGATGCCCGGAACTTCACCAACGCTTTATCCTTCTCTTCATCTACACACAACAAGTCAGTTACCGAGTTGACGATGAGATCAATGTAAATTGAATTGAGCATTTGAGCTAATGAGTGAGTGAGTTGACTTACTAATAGTGTCGATGGTTGTGATGGTGTCGATCTGATGATCGTCAAGGAAAACGTCGTCGTCGTCGAAGAGCAAAAGGGGCAGGATCGTAAATATCATAGTCGAATTGATCAGCGTCATCTTCTCCGACGAAGCGTTCTTGGAGCCAGTAGTCGCGGAACCAAGGGGAGGAGTGGACGAGGGCCCACCACTCCCTGAGAGAAATCCTCCACCGTCCGATACGCCATCGGCACGAACATCGGAGCGTTCGGATTCAACGACGAAGATGAAATCGGTCTTGCAGACATCACGTCCATTGCTAGGCGACAGAGAGTGAAATGATTGATGATAAGATATTGTTTTTCGATGAGCAAGTGCGAGGAGGAATCGGGTTTATTTATAACCAAACAAGGACCTGATCGTATTTTTCTTTTTTTAAGATAATATGTTTATAGTAATTTAAATTCCTATTAAAATATCCCACAGTTTGTTTTGTTTGGCTGGATACTGTGGACTGTGGTTGGGCAGCTGCCCTTCCCTGCCCTTTCCCTTTTGTGGGGACCGATTTGTTCAATAAGGGGGACTGTACGGGCATCTTTGTAGCGTTTTCAATTAGTGGAAACAATTTGTAGTGACTAGTTTGACTGAAGTGAGTGAGTGCCTTTATTTATTGTTAGTTAAGATAAATAAATAATTTTAGGTCAAGTGCCATGTGATAACGAGCCACGTGTTGATGAGGCCATGTTTTGTCCTTATCTAATCAATAAAAAAATAAGAGTGCTCACACGTCTTTGTTCTAATCCTTGAATGACGTGCTTTTATTGCTCGACACATGCTGATAGGCCGATCTGGAAAATTGATTCGATCAAACTAATTCGGACTGTATTGGGCCGCACTGCAGCCCTTTTGTGTTATGGGCCTTGTTTTCTAGGCTTGATTGTTTGTATGCAAAATCTATACTAATTTTCTATGATAAAATTTTGAATTTAATTTAATTTAAATTTAAATTTATTTCCTATTTCCGTCTTGCTTAAGATGCAAACTTTATATATAATTTGTATTGAAAAATTTGTGTCTATTTCGAGACTGAAGGAGTATTTATTTATAGCGCTAATTAAAAATAAAAATAAAAAAACACTTTTTGACATTCAACTGGACAGGAGAAATTGAGTGCAGGGCCAAGTTCTTTCCTTAAGAATTGCACCCTTAAAATAGCTTCAAATATATATTGATATTCATTTCCTCAAAATCTTAATTAGTGGTCATTAACAATAGTTAAATTCACAAAACACATTAGGAAAAAAAAAAAACACGATGTTGCTCTTCCATGAGAAACAAACAATCATGACTTGCACTTAAAGCTATCTATCTATCTTATCTAACAAGAATCAATCATCTCTTCTCTTTTCATTTATTGAAGATAGGTTTGTCGGAATGGACACGACAGGGTTCCCTCTTATTCATCCTGTTGAACGCCAAATGGACCCAGCAATCAAGATGAATAACGGATCATGTCTGGAATACATGCCAGTTTATTCAAATGGGATCTGGGACAAACAATGGCAAGAAATCTTTAATCATCCTTTGGCTCTTCTCCAATTCCAATTAGTTTTAATTTTCCTTATCAGCACTCTCCTCCATTTCTTCCTCGGTCGCTTTTACTTGCCTCGAATGATCTCCGACATCCTGGTAAAAATATATAATAAATCACATTTTTATTCCTTTCAGGATAAATCATTTATTTATTGTACTATGTTTAATGATTTTCACCAGACAGGTCTGTTACTGGGACCAACATTCTTACACCGATTATATCCGAGATTGTCAGATTCTCTGTTCCCTCCAACATCCATGAAAATCCTCCTCAACCTTACAAGGTTTGGTTATTTACTATTCATGTTCATGATCGGAGTCAAAATGGATGCACACTTAGTAACCAAATCAGGGAAGAAAGCTTGGATCATAGCCTCGTTAGGTGTTGTCATTCCGTTTTTAACAGTAGCGATCATTTCAGTTGAAATACTTAGCGTACAACAGCAAGACGATTATTATACCCAAGAATGGGTTCGACTGTTTTCCGGAGTAGCTATGATTACGTCATTCCCCGTAATCGCTTGTCTTTTAATGCATCTCAAAATCCTCAACACCGAATTAGGACGTGTCGGCTTGTCGTCGGCGTTGATTAGCGACTTAATCAGCCTTTTAATCATAAACACGTCAAATTTCCAGCGGGTCACGAAAGATTCGATGCATTCAGGTCTAGTTTCGATGATTCTATGCTTACTCTTAGTTGCTGCGATTTGGACTGTGTTCCGGTCAATGATGTTTTGGATTATCAGACAAACTCCGGAAGAAAGAAACGTTAAGAGCTCTCATTTGTTCTGGATTGTTATGGCTGTTTTATTGGTTGAAATAATTGGGAACAATGTAGGTCTTACTTTCTTCTATGGACCATTTTTGCTCGGCTTGTCGATTCCGACTGGACCGCCATTAGCATCTAGTCTTGTTGAGAGATTGGATACCATGATCTCCGGGATGTTCCTTCCACTCGCGTCGTTTTACTGTGGTTATAAATCAGATGTCTGGGAATTAAACGCGTTGCCGTCTAAACCGATAGGATTCATTATATTTATCGGCTTGCCGGCGAAATTATTTTGCAGCTTCCTGACTGCAATTTGTTGCAAGATGCCTATAAAAGATGCAGCTGGTGTAGCCCTGATCTTGTCTGCTAAAGGCATTGTTGAATTAGGCACTCTTGCCAATAATGTTGATAGACAGGTAAGAAACAGAAACTTGAAAAACAAGCGAGAAAAATAATCCATTCCCTTCAAATTTCCATTTTTACTAATTCACTTTTTTATCTATTGTAGCCTATTGATGGTGCTGAATTTGCCGAGACAGTTTTAATAGTACTGGCAGTGGCATCAGCAGCGCCAATCTGTATTAGACAGCTTTATGATCCATCAAGAATGTATGCAGGATATCAGAAAAGGGATATTCAGCATACTGCTAACAGCAGAGAAGGACTTAAAATACTTGTGACTGCTCTTAGGCAAGATGACGCCACAGCGGCATATAAGCTTCTAGAATGTTCCAATTCGACGAAAGAGAATCCGGTCAGTGTTTATGCACTCAACTTAGAAGAACTCAAAGGAGGATCCGCTCCTCTTCTCATCAACCACCAATTAGGCCAAAGAACGAATTCTTCCAAAGGCACGGCCTTTCATCCTGTCATCGACATCTTCAATTTTTTCAAGTTGCAGTACAAGAAATCGATTCCGGTTCAAATCTATACTGCAATTTCACCACTCACCTTGATGGATGAAGACATTTGTTGGCTAGCCTTTGACCAGTCGGTGTCTCTCGTCATACTTCCATTTCATAGGAAATGGGATACTAAAGGGAAAGTGGTTTTAGAAAGCAGTACCATGAGAAACCTAAACGATAAAGTGCTTAAGAAGGCACCTTGCTCTGTAGGAATCCTTATCGATCGGCGCAGCTTACGAGGAGCGACCTCGATTCTCGCGCCGGTGTTGTTGTATCAGCGTGGCGATGCTTCACATGGGAGGTGAAGATGATATCGAGACGTTGGCTTATGCTAAGCAAATGGCTAGATGTGCGAGTGTGCATTTGACCGTAATCAGGTTTACTGCATTGGATCCGGGAAATGCAACTGACAATGGATGGAGCAAAATGCTTATGGATGAATGTTTGAGAGATATAAAGAGATACATGATGAATAATCCTAATGTGGAATACAGGGAAGAGACGGTTAGAGATGGAGTAGATACGGCGAGAATTATTCAATCGATAGAATTGGAATGTGACTTGATCATGGTAGGAAGACGGCATAAAGAGGATTCTCCAGTTATATTAGGTCTATCAGAATGGTGTGAGTTACCAGAGCTAGGGCCAATAGGCGACATCCTAGCAGCATCGGATATCAGTACTTCAGTTTCAGTCTTGGTGGTGCAACAACAAATAATTTAGGAAAACTGGGTAATTATATCTTATTCTAATCAAAAGTTAAGGATGCATTCTTCTAATCAAAATTCCAGCAACTACATCCACCATTGCACATATCTTTTAAAAAATATTTTTTCCATTCATAACCAAACCAAAATTATGTGATCTGGTAGTCTTTGTATTCTGTATCTTTTTACAGGATGATGTAAGATGCTGATAGCCTGAAACAGATTCTTGGACAACTGACATGAAATGGGTAATGGTTCGGGATTTCTTCCTAGGCCAGGACTGGATCTAGATATTTGCAAGAAAAGGGCAGTCATAGAACATTCTTGAATGAGAAATATCATACGTTAATGTAATGCTAGGAAGTGTACCAGCTTGGCTGGCCGGCTGTCCTCCTTTTGTCCTGATTTAGTAAGAGGAGATGTGCCTCAAATGGGCTTCTCGAGAACAGGATTACATTGTCTATCCTAACTTCATTAGACAGACTAGACTTTTTTTTCATAACCTGAGGAAACTCAAAAAGCAAACATGTATCTATTGCAGCCTTTTTTTTTTTTTTTTTTTATCGGACTGTATTTCTGTAAAGAATCAAAGATTAAAGAACAGTTACTTTGAATAGATTTATAAATTGGGAGGCAGGAATGCCTTGTATGATATCGTGAAAGGGCAGCTTTTCTCTGATTTAGTCACGTCCAACTGTTAACAGATGGCTAAAACATCTCTGCAATGGAAATCTACAGCAATGACAATGTATACAAAACATACCTAAGCACAAAACAAGTTTCCTCCGACGCTCATCTCAACAATTATTCTCCGATTTACACTCAATTGGACTGACCAGACAAGTATTACCAAGTACACATCACCAGTTACATCCGTCTTTAAAAATTGAATGGGGAAAAGAAATTGTACATGAAAGAGTAATGGATGGAGATCGATCACAGTAAATTCTTCAGTAAATTCTTCAGTACTGCTTACCCATTGAGATAGAAAGATCACCTTATACCGTGGAATGCCGGTAAGACAGCAATAAGAGGATCTCCAAAACCAACGGCATCTGCCAGATACACATCAGAATTCTATCAGCCAGTAAGATAGATGTCACCGACAGTTGGCCAGAACAAAATTATAACACTTGGACATATATAGAGATGCTAGAATGTGAAAAATCATATTGTGCTTTCAATTAGTATACCACATATCAAACATTATATGAAAGTTTTCAATCTAAATTCCTTCCATATAGATCCCTTCCAGATGCAAGGCATTAAGAAGTTTTTATCTCCAAGTAAATTAAAGACCAAATACCTCCATCATCGAAAAGGATCTTCAACACTTCTCCATCTACATTTGACTGCACAAAGAAATGCACAAACTATATTATAGCTGCAATATGAAAGATGAACAGGACTGGAGATATAAGGCAGGCTACCTTCACTGGAAGTTCTGTTCCAAACTGATCCAAATATCCTATCACTTGCCCATCCTTAATAACATCACCCTGCACAAGCAGATTTGAAAAATTTTATAACCAAGAAAGTGTTACATGACGTAAGCTGCTTTCTTAATTTTGTGTTACTTTCTAGAATACACGTTTTACTATTCTAAAGGTAGTCATAAAGTTGCAAGAATTTCTATGCTAGCATTGTTTAAGACAAATTAACTGATTGATGCAAACTGTTTGAAATTGAGTAAAATGTGCATTGACTGACAAACAGGAGAATTTGGAGATAGCATGTAGGTGGGCTACTAATAGTGATACCTCTTTACAGATAGGAGGCTGCTTCTTTCCTTTAATAGTTCTGTTTTTCCGGAATGAGCCAACCTACCAAAAACAAGAGATTTTGCATTGGAGACACTCCAAAAGAAAGAAAGAAAAGATGAAAAAACAGCTAGGGATAGATATACAAAATTTCCAGGACATCACATACAGTTGGAGACGGTACGAGAACATAATTGGTTGATCCATAAGCTTCCAAGGCTGCTAATTTTGGCGCCCTTCCAAAGGAAACATTAGCAAAAGGAGTGGCTTTTTCTGAGGCAGATGACTTTGGTGCTGGTGGTGGGGCAGCAGGAGCTGATACCGCTTTGGGTGCAGTAGTAACCGATGGCAGAGTTGCAGGAGGAATGTTGGACAGAGGAGATTGTGTGGCTCCTATGTTCCGCTTCAAATGCATTTCAAATTCTCCAATCTAACACAAAGTAACAGCAGATTTAGAATAGGGATTTATTAAGCAGAAATAATTTTGTTTCTGTAATATATGACCTTTGAAAAAGCTTTAACAAACAGCATGGATTTATTTTAATTATTGCAGCTATCTCTAGCTACCAGAAAGAGCAAGAAGGATGTGCTTCATTTGGAATAAACAAATCCTGAACTGCAGCATGGTGTTTGTAGTTTACCTTCAGTTTCACCTCAGCAATCTCGGTCTTGTCACAAACTTCCAGTGCGAGTGCCTGATGATTGAAGAGAATTATGTAGTAGTGTTTTCTCAAACTTCAAACTTTTAAAGTGAAATGGATCATCATTTACCTCAAATCCACTTGGAAATGTAGCATAACTTGAAGTACTCTTATCTGCTGGGCCTTGTGAAGTGCTACCCAATGAAGCTGAAAAAAAAATGATCAGAGAAGAATATGATTATCCTCCGCATAACCATCAAGAAAAACTAGCTTAACAATGTTGACATTATTACACAGAGGGATTGCAGATGCATTTTGTGAACATATGATTAGAAGGAAAGAGGAAGGACTGGAAAGTCGGTTCATGAACTACACTTTGCTCTCGACATTCATGCATTTCAGTGAATGATCAAAAGACTCTCATCTTGAACATAACAACAAGTGAGTTCAGAAACTGATGCAATAAACATTATACCTCTAGCAAAGTAAGCATGGACATGACTTGAACTCATTCTACTCATATGGCATGAATCCAGCGAACACAATTACAAGCATACTCCATAAAACATAAGTTATGTAAAATAAAGGCTTGAAGTGAATACGATCTTACCATTGGACTTGGCTGTCATAGGAGATTCAGATGCTTTTACACATGATATTAATGCCCCAATCTTTCTTGGAGAATAATTGAGCTTCCCACCAGCTACTAACCCTTGGCCATACAATTTATGCGTAGAGACCATGTCAGGCCTTTCAAGCAAAGAGGGGACATTTGAAACAGTACCTAAAGGACCTGAAAGTTAAAAAAAACATAATAAATGTAAACTCTAAATGGTTAGATAACATGGGCAGTGGTTTACTTTTAGCGTGCAACTTTCCAGAAATAATAAGACCATATATAGTTTCTCTATGAAACTTCAAGGTTCAAGTCAAGCCCAGGGCACATAACCGATTTAAAACTATGCAGCAGATATTGATGTGTTCTTTGAGTTTTAAACAGCAAATGAATTCTGCTCTACATCATGCCAAGCACCAAACTATTAATTGATAAAAAAAAAATATGTTCCCAAACTGGGCTTTACACCGACTGGCACAAATTTGAAGTTGTTTATGGCATATACATGAAGGTAGCAGAATTTCTGTGGTCTAGAATAATAATAAATCTGTATGCATGAGCCTATTTTAGTGATTAATACAAAATACTTCTGTGGAGCAACTGGCTGTTGGTTTCCATAACAATTGGCACGGATAGAGTTAGCAGAATTTGCAAGATATTTGAACAATGTGATGTCTAATTTCCATTTCAAGTGAACATCACATTAGCGGTTCACAAGCAAATACTTTGATATTTCGAATATATCTTTGCTTTATATCAATGTACGCATATAAGTGTAAACGAGGTTCAGGCAAAGAATGTTCAAAGCATAGTTATGCACAAGCACATACGCACTTATAACAGACTCGTTGCTGAATTATAACAAATCACATACAAATAATAAACCAAGAGAGTTCGAACTATATCTGGACCATTAATTAGCTCTGATTTAAAGATCCATTAAGAATTTTGTCATTTCACGCAGATTATAAGTGAAATGCTCGCATTCTAATCAAGACTATAGTTAGATCTCACCAGTCTCGAGTTCAGCATTAAACTCAAACATCTATCTACGGTATTATATCAACAAAACGTCAAATATAAATTGTCAACAACAAACTCCATACATGAAATTTATATGCACGATATAGATATAGAAGAGAGGAATTTACAATGAAATGATCGGAGAACGGCGGAGGACTCCATGAAAATTGATCAACCAAAAACAGATTCAGAGAGAGAGAGAGAGAGAGAGATTAGAAAATGAAGTATGATGGGCGAGTTCAACTTATACGGAGGTTTGAAAACTCAAGAGCGAGGTAGAGGAGAAAATGAGAAGAACTTCGAAATGTCCGCCACCCTCATCAGTATCTACACCCAAAATAAATTAGAATCTACTATAGTAATGTTGCACTAATAGTGCGTATTTGCCTCCTAAAACCGTTACTTATTCTGTTAAGGCGAAACTAATCAGTTTATCCTTCAGGTTTCACCTAAAATATTAATCATCCCTTAATGTTACATATTTTCATTTTAATCCTTACCGCTATAGTTTTGATTATTCATCTTCTTGACCCTAATTAACGTGCACCTAGGGGAATACTTGATCTTGTATAAAGGATTAAATCATTCATCCATGTTAGAGTAATGGTAATGGATCCACGATGGATACCAAAACTTTGGTGTACAAACTCGGAAGAGATAATTGGTTCATCGAACTCAGAATAAAGGAGCTATATAACTTTACAAGGCAGTCCAAGAACATTTTACGAAGGAGAGATCGCCTTATAGGATATTCGCAGGAAAGGCAGGACGCTTTTCTTGTTTACAGCCAAGCCAGGAAGAATTAAAATATGCAAAAGCTTAGTCATATCATATCCGACATTTAACAGATGTTTAAAACATACAAGTCTACAAAAGTATACAAAACATAACTAAACACCAAGCTTCCTCGAATCTTTCTCTTCTACCCAACAATTATTCTCCGATTTTACAGTCAAATGGACTAACCTGACCAGCATTACCAAAAGTTTACATCACCAATTACACCTGTCTTTAGTTTGAATGTGCAGCATAAAAATAGAAAAAGTTGTATATGAAAGAGTGATGGATGGAGATTCTCCACAGTAAAATCTTCATTGCTTGCCATCGAGGTAGATAGTTCACCTTATACCGTGGAAATGCCGGTAGGACAACAATAAGAGGGTCTCCAAAACCAACAGCATCTGCCAGATACACATCAGAATTCAACCAACCAGTAAGATAAACTCTCACAGCCACTTGGCCAGAACCCAATTTATAACACATTTATAGAGATAGTAAAATGTGAAAATATTATTTTCTTTATTAAAAACTATATGAAAGTTTTCAATCTAAAATCCCTCCAAATCAACCCCTTCCAAAACGCAGGAACATTAATTTTTTTTTCTCTAGGATATTGGATTTAAATAAATAAGGGATATAATACCTCCATCATCGAAAAGGGATCTTCAGCACTTCCCCATCTACATTTTGACTGCACGGAGAAAAGCACAAACAAACAATCATTAAGAATATAAACCACCTTACCATTTAGCCACAATAAACAAAAATGAACATGATTAGAGATATAAGGCTACTAAGTTACCCTTCACAGGAAGCTCTGTTCCAAACTGATCCAAATATCCTATCACTTGCCCATCCCTTAATTACATCACCCTGCACGACAAGCAGATTTGGAAAATTTTATAACCAAGAAAAGGTTTTAATGAAATAGCTGGTGTTTGGGTTTTTGTTACTTTCTAGACTACAAATGTTTTAATAATTTTAAGGTAGTCAAAAAGTAGCAAAAACCTTTCTATGCTACCATATTTGAGCATTGTTTAAGAACAAATTAACTGATTGAACCAATTTGTTTCCAAGATGGACAGAAATCGAGTAAAGATGAATATATTGACAAACAGGATAATATTGCAGGTAGCATGTAGGTGGGTTAGGCTACTAATAGTGATACTTCTTTACAGATAGGAGGTTGCTTCTTTCCTTTAATAGTTCTGTTTTCCGGAAAGAGCCAACCTAGCAAACAAGAGAATTTGTAATCGGAGACACTCCAAAGAAAGATAAAAAACAGTGAGGGAGAGAGATGCAGAATTTCCAGGAAATCAAATACAGTTGGAGAAGGTACGAGAACATAATTGGTTGATCCAGAAGTTTCCAAGGCTGATAACTTTGGCGCCCTTCCAAAAGGAAACATTAGCAAAAGGAGTGGCTTATCTGATGCAGATGACTTCGGTGCTGGTGGTGGGGTAGGCGGCAGCTGATATCCCTATGGACGTGGAAGAAACCGATGGTGGCGTTGCGGGTGACATGTTGGACAGCGGAGCTTATGTTGCCCCTATGTTCTGCTTCAAATGCATTTCATATTCTCCAATCTATAACACAAAGTAATAGCAATATTTCTTAGCTCTATAATAGATGACCTTAGAAAAAACTTTAACAAACAGCTGGGATTTTTGAATATTGTGACTATCTTTAACTACCCGAAAGAGCAAGAAAGATGTGCTTCATTTGAAATAAAAGAAAGCCTGAAGTGGAGCATGGTGTTTTACGTTAGTTTACCTCGATCTTGTCACAAATCTTCCATATAAGTGCCTGATATTTTAGAGAATAAATGCAGTAGTTTTCTCTCAGACGTCATCAGCAAAAGGTACAAAAAATATGAAGAGTAATTGAGAACTTTGAACTTTACATCAAATAGTAAACTATATGAATTAAGGCATGCTATAGAGCAGCCAGAAAACAGAGAAAACGAGGCCATTGCCTAACTACTTGTTTTCATCGAGATCAAAATATGCATAAAATTAATTCTGGACTTATGTCACTTAGGTAGATATTAATCCTCTAGTCTGATGCTTTTCACACTTACTGGATACAGTCAAAATCCAAAGAAAAAAATGAAAATCAATCATGTTTCAATATTAAAAAGGCAAGCTGGCCT
>JANIEQ010000871.1:0-11475 GCA_024708375.1 Oxalis stricta | reverse complement strand
CATACAAATTGTTTCAGTTTTGTTTTCAGTGTGTTTTTTTTAAGTCCTGTATAAAATTGCTAACAAGAATATTATCACAAATATGGATTTTTATAAAATAATACCACAAGTAGAAAACATGGTTTTTTTTTTTGTTTTCAGTGTCAATGTCACATCATAAAATTTTTGCAACATCACAATTTTTTGTAAAATGTGGATTTTGATGACTTGTCAAAATGTTTGATGAATATGACACGCGTCACAAATATATTTGGCCTCTGTTACCGACTATGTCTCATTAGGTGCCATACGTGCAAAGAATCTACAGAGGAGTATGTATGGCCGCGAGCGAGAAATGTGAGGATTTTCTGGACAAATGTAAAACGCGAGGACTGAAATATGTTACAATTAAAATGTGAAGGATGAAAATATACGTTTTTTATTCTCAAAATTTCACGTATTTTAAATCGAGGCAAGATATCAAAGCTGGCAGAGAGTTAGTTACGGAAGGTAAATTGGAATTGTATATATGATGAGCAAAATAGCATTTCACATTAACTAAAATCATCGTACGTAAAAAAATATAACCACATTAATTTCTTCGGAGAGAAGTAGCTTAAAAGTTACAAGTGATTTAAAAAAAAAAAAAAATTAACAATTTAAATGAACGAATTATTTGCTCAGCAAAGAATGTCTAAGCAACTAAACAGCCTAAAAGTAATAATTATATTTTCCTGTGTACATGTTATAGTTCATACACGAGTTGGAGAGAATTTGAGGATTCAGTAATATTGACTTTGCTTCAACCTCCATATTTTTCATTAGTATTCTCCTCTTCTGCCTGTGAGAGAAAAAAAATTGATTTTTTATTATTTTATTTATTAAGATGTAATATAATTATTATATAAGAACAAAATTGAGTTTTCTAATTGAAATGCACTATGATTCAGAATCAAATTTCGGAATGTGTCTCATATATTACTATGTTTTTAATTGTTGTAGCATAAGAAAAATGGTTATTACCTGGAGAGTAAAAGTGACTCCAACTTGAACCTCTCCGTGGTAACTTTGGTCAGGAGTAACCACTCTATACTTTGTAGGAGGAAGTTCGAAAGTTCGCATTTTCCACTCGAGTGCCACCAAATCTTTTACATAAATTCTGCAATTATATATAATTAATCACATTATAATTTTAGAGTACTAATGAATTTGAAATTTGTTTAAAATAAAGAGAATTACGTTGCTTGGCCAAGAAAGTCGTCCGCTGAGAAAGTATCACGATCCATAAGCCCAGAACAATTTTATAGTCGCCTGAGCCTGGAAACTCCACCACGAACCACGAATTTCTCATTCCACGTTGGATCACTCCCCGCACCTGCTATATTCATCAATATTATTAATTTATTTATTCTAATAAATAAACGTTATGAGTTCTTGATCCAATTTGAAAATTTCAAATTAGGGCACAAAAAAAGAAAAAGGAAATAGACTACTTTATTTTATTGTACTTAACCTCTGAGAACAGTGCTCTTCCGTTCTTGGCCTCTGTATTGTACTAAAACGTAAGGGTCTATCTTACCTGTGATCAATGAAACAATATAACTTACATATATGGTGGATAACACTAGATATTAATCTTATTGATCAATATTGAGAGGTAAACCAAGGATGAACTTTCTTTCATTGGAAAAACAAATTACTAAAATTCTTAATCCTAAACCCTAAAAAGTTGAGGACATGAAGATATATATAAAATGAGGAAATATTATATACCAAGGAAATCTGTCTTCTGAAGGCCTTTGCATTAATCAGAAACACTTCCATTATTCCAATAGCCATCTTTCAGTCTCTGATCTGATCTCTCAAAAGATTAAATGAAATTCTTAATTTCTCAATCAATAATTCAATTCAAAGCTGTATAGTACTAGTATATATATTCTGTGTATATGAATTAGAATGAATTAGCATTAATGTTTATATATCCTAAGTATTTATCCGCACGTTGGAGTGTTTTATTGTTAAAAATTATGGCTGCCGCCGGCCGTACGTGCCGTCAATATTGAAAACAAATTACTAATTAAATATATAGCAAAACAAAGGCCTGGTCTCTCAGTCGTCTGGTCCACGGTCACCTAAACTTTGAGTTCTCGTTGACATTAATTTGTATCTAATGTTATAATAAAAATTAACTAGCACTATGTGTTCACGTAAGCCAATATATAATATCGATCGTTATTATAATACCATCGACTTATTCAATACAATTAAGATCATCAAATTAACTAATAATACAAGCTGTATGGAAATAATATATATGAATTGACGTACGAACTTTCATTGTACGTATTCAATTAATCATATCAATCTCTAATAATAACTATACAATCGTATATATCAAAATATATAGTCTAATTAATTAATGTAGTACGAGTTGAGAGGATTGCTTCTTGAATCTCAAGAAAATAAAGGAACTCTTGGCTGAATTTAACCTAACATCTCATTAATATATATATTACGACACAAATAGAATATAGTTTCTACGGTGAAAAATTCATCTTCTAAGTTTGAAGAGAAGCATCAGATTCAACCAAGGACAACTTATAATTTTAAAAACTTAAATGCATAAAATTAAATATTTTTCATGCAACGTGATTTCAGCTAAAATTTCATTGCCAAGTTAGAAATTATATTTCAAATTATCTACACAAATTTTTAAAATTACGTATTTAGTAATGAACTTAATTTGCTCATTTCTTGGAATTCTTTTGAAATACACATGCTATAATTAAGTTGTTAATGGCTTGGTGCTGAAGGTGTGATTCAAATTCCAACCGACCGGGGGAGACCGACGATGGGCCATAATTCGATCGAGTCCAGTGCATAAAGAGAGGAGGGCTAAATTCGACAATGAAAATTTCTTTCAGAGATTCTTAGTTCTTACACACATTTTTATTATTCGACTTTGGAAACAAAACTAAGCTACAACACTTATAGAATGTCCAAAAGGAGACGAGGAAAAAGGGAAAAACATAGAATCTGAAAAACTCAAGACTTAATCATTTTGAATATAATTGTCTTCTCAACTTCACTAATATTCATAGAATGATTCAATTATCTTTTTATTGTTATAAATAACTCTCAAATGGATTTCTTCCTTCTCGATTAATCCTTCATCTCTTTAAATATTAAAATATACAACCTACATATATAATCTTTCATCTCTTTAAATATTAAAATGCACAACCTAGATATATGAACTATATATAATGACAATCAAATCATATAATAGAGATTACTCATGATATGAAGAATTCCTCCATACTTGCAGTAGTTAATTACCGTTATATTATATTGAATATAATATATTTCACTCTATATATGATAACACTTATTCCTTCCCTCTTATAGCTCTCATTAGATTAGGAATCAATACTCTAATATTTACCATAAAATAAAATTTAATGAAAATAAAATGTATATTTACCATAAAAAGTTCTTGTCGAAAATAATAAAATAAAGTTGTATAGCTTTAGAAAAATAAAATACTGTCAAAAAAGAAAAAGAAATTATGGATATAATTGTAAATACTTTATACACTTAGTTATTAAACCCTAATCTAGATCAATGTAGCATAAATAATTCGACTACTTTTTAATTAATAATATACATCCCTCATTTATAAAAATAAAAATAGAAAATAGTTGTACAATGGATATTGGAAAAGACATCCGCGGACTTCACAAGATTATTTGAGTTCATTCGTAATTAAAATTTGAGAGATGCGAGGTAATACCGTTTGTTTCCAATTTCGTATGAAATTTATTGTTTTTACAAAATATCAATCGATAATTAAGTAGTGATGTTAATCTCCATGCGAATTCGCTCCGATTTTGATGGATCATAATTTTCACTTCGTATGAAATTTAAGGTTTTTAATTTATCAATTGATAAGTAGGAACGACAATTTTGATATGAATTCACTCGATCTGCAGATCAAGTAATATATGTGATATTATCCACAATTTAATCCCTTGGATAGGGACGGATTTGTATATCGACATGCATACATATATGTGATATTAGGAATGGAGCCGAATTCGTATATCGATCCGATACGTTATAATTAAATAATAATAAAAAAATATTTTCTTTGTCCCAAATTAAATGAGAATATAAACATATTTTTTATTTTCAAATTATTTGATATTTTTGACAAATTTAAAGGATCATTATTAGTGTTTGACTATTATATCCGTTATATCCCACATGCACCCCCCATCACCTACGTAATATCACTCATCATATTTTAGTCAACACTCTTATAATTATGTTTCAAGATGAATTGATGATAATGTTTTATTGGGTTTTGTGAAAATCCAAAAATTACCGTCTAATTTGGGATGGAGGGAGTATAAAATAATATTTTTTAAAAATAAATTAGTTATTCTAGTTATTTTATGTGTGACTCTATTTTCAAATTTTGGATAATAGCAACAGTAGAGCTGATATTTTTTTCTTAGTTGCATTTTTTTCAATCTGCATATTGTATGATAGTAGCACGACTATCCCGTTGATGGATAATAATTTTATATAATTTTGCGGATCGAATTCGAATCGAGAAACTATATACAATCTAGCTATTTGCCATCCCTACCGATAAGCATAAATGCATGACTATACTAATTATTGAAGTTCAACATGATTTTAGTTTTCCACCACCAGCCAGATGCAACATTAACCGTAAGAGGGGAGATAATCAAAATAGTGGCGAAAAATCCAATTCATTGTTTTCTCATCGAATTAACGATTTATCGAATGCGTGGTATAAATCTTAATTCCTTTCTTGTATTTTTTTTCACTCAATTCGTTATATGCATCTTAATTAATTCTTTTTTTTCTTGAAACATGCCCAAAATCTCATTTTGCTATATATCCTTGCTCCATGTCTACCATTTCGATCAAAGGATCATTCAATTCTTGACTTGTCCAAAAAGCAATGTAAGTCTTTTCAAGTTGAAGATTAAGGGCAAGAATCTCTCTCCCGATCTTCCGTTTTATTTCTCGTCCAGACAACTCATTTGAAAAGTAATCGTCTAAAAACGGTAGAGACAAACTATGTAATAGGATCGAGTCGGATGTCGGGAAATAAATATTCAAATGATATTCCAAACATAACAAAATGAAAGTTTATAAAAGAAATATATATTCTTTCCGTCTATTAATACATGTTTGTTTAACTTTTCTTCATACAAAGAGATGTATTTAGTCAACATTAACGAAAATATCTAAAAAACTAAAAAAAAAGAAAATAACGGAGATATATTCTCTCCGTATTTAATTAATTGCTGCTTTTCTTATGCAATGGCGTAGTTATTAACGCACTTTCTAAAATATGCGCACAAATCGATTGATCCTAACGATTTATGAAAGTCAAACAGAGCCCAATATATTGAACTAGTATTTCCGTTCAAAAAAAGTTCGATCAAACTACCAAAATCCAAACCTTACTACCAAAATCCAAACCATTAAGCCATTTTGTTTGGTTCAATTTTCCAACCGATCTATTGTGGGTTTGATGAAAAAAATTAGGGATCGATTTTGATCTAACCAAAACGCTTAATTTATAGTAAGAATTAGAATGAAGCATTAATTAATGTTTATATATGCAAGTGTAATTTATACTCCGCGCGTTGGAGTGCTTTATTGTTAAAAACTATGGCTGCCGCCGTACAAGTGCCGTCCCTGAACTTTCAGTTCTCGTTGATATTAATTTATCTAATGTTTTTCATAATTTTGAGAACAATATAAGTAGAATTTTAACATGTACACGTTAATAAAATATGATAGATATGTTTAAAATGGAATGTTTTTATCCAAATTTTTTTCAGTAAGTTGAATGATTAGACATTTGAATTTGATTTTTTTTTTAAGTCATTTCGTATAATGTAGGAGTGTGGAGTATATACACTATATAAGAATATAGTATAGATCTACACATTATCTGATACTTGTAATTAATATGTCTGAAAATGGGAAAATGCAGTACTACTTTTGAAGTAGAGTGAAGTAGAGGTACTCCTACAGTCCTACTACTATTACTATATACGTCGAAAGATGCAAAAAGAAGGGTAGACTAGACATTATGTCGGCACATAACATTAGGTATGACATGATGCCATATTAATGAATATCCATTTACTACCTATTAAATGATTTTTGAAAAAAAAAAATGGCAAAAGTAACTATTTGGTCCCTCGTTTCAAACATAGTTGAACTACATCGTCCCTCCAAACATAAAATGAACTAAATCGTCCCTCAAACGTTAACTTTTGAACTATTTAGTCCCTCGTCCGTCAGTGCCGTTAAATTTTGCTTACGTGTCAATTTTAGCCAATCGAAAGCGACACGTGTACATGACGTGTTAAAAATGACACGTAGACTTATCGAACCGATTGAACCGATTTAAAACGAATTGATTTGATTTAAAACAGATTGAACCGAATTAAACGAATCGAACCGATTTGAACCGATGAACAGTGTCATCTTCTTCCTCACAACTTTCTCTCTCCTCCAGTTTCTCTCTCTACTGCTCAAATTCCGTTCTCACTATTCCGGCCACCTCCGGCCACGTTCTTGGTACCAAAAGATTGCTCTCTCCGTCACGAACACGATGGTACCAATTAATGACTCTAACTCGCTCTAAATTTTCCGAATTCTCGAATCAAAGTTTCGGTCAAATTTTCTAAATCGTTCGAATTAGCTTAATTCCTTTTAACAACAAGTTCTTAAGGTCACGAGGATCACGATTCCGGTTTAAACGAGTTGATCGGAGGCCGGAAAGTGCCCGGCACGATCACGACGTGATTACGGCCAAAATTCGAATTTCATCGAAACGGACACGTTTCGATCGCTCTTTACGTCCATTAGAATCCTTGAACAATAAAAAATCGAACCGTACCCTATCATTGGAGCTTAACTCGACGATCGGAGTAAAACGTCGAATTTGAGGTAAAACTTTTCGAAGCTTCCTTTTAGTTGTTTTACTTCGTTTTCGGTATATATAAGTTATATACAACCTTTAGAACTTGTTGTTAAAAGGAATTAAGCTAATTCGAGCGTTTTAGAAATTTTACCCGAAACTTTGATTTGAAAATTCGGAAAATATAGAGCGAGTTAGAGTCTCTAGTTAGTACCATCGTGTTCGTGACGGAAAAACGAGTCGAACGGTACCAAGAACGCGGCCGGAGGTGGCCGGAATAAGGAGAACGGAAAACGGCACAGTAGAGAGAGAAAGTGTCGGGGAGAGAGAAAACTCAACGGGGAAGACGACGGCAAAAGTTCGGTTTAGTTTCGGTTCGATTTCGGTCCGGTTCGGTTTAGTTTCGGTTCGATTTCGGTCCGGTTCGATTTCGGTCTACGTGGAATTGTTTTACACGTCATGTACACGTGTCGCTTTCTGATTGGCTAAAATTGACACGTAGGCAAAACTTAACGGACACTAACGGACGAGGGACCAAATAGTTCAAAAGTTAACGTTTGAGGGACGATTTAGTTCATTTTATGTTTGGAGGGACGATGTAGTTCAACTATGTTTGAAACAGGGACCAAATAGTTACTTTTGCCCAAAAAAATTTAACAAAAACTCTGGATAGACGGCAAAGACCTTGACATCGAGAGGATGAATACTTTGACTTGACATAGACTAAGTTATACGTGCTTTAAAGTACTTGTTCCTCAAAAAGCATTCTGTATATCAGTGATGGAATGTAGAAGAAGAAATGGTCATTAGGCCCAGATAACTCCGGATGCTCGGGCTCAAATCGGCTTCATGGAAGAGATTGAAGATATTAGTCAAGAATATTATAGATAAAAGATATTAATTAATAATAGGTTATTATTATCTATCGAGTTAGAGTTCGAGTTTTTGAATAAATCACTTTATCATAACCTATCGTTTCGCAAGAAAAGTTTAATTTTTTAAAAGAATTTTAAAATCTTCAAAAGATTCCATAGATTTTAAAATAAATACTGAATGAAGTTGATGGCAAACTGTAGTCAAGAAATACGTCGCCAACGCAAAAAATCAGATCGAAATCTAGAGATGCAAGAACCGGAGCCACGCGGGCGAAGAATAGGTCAACATTTCCTAAGTAAATCCGACCTCAAAATGCTGATGAAAACAATCAAAATCAGTTTGCTTTCTAAAGCCATGGATGTCCACTTTCCAACGGGGCAAAAAACGCCTAATCAGATCAATAACGGACAAAGATTTGATATAAACGTTCGAAAACATCAAACCCGGCGAAAACTCGTGTTTCCGCAAAATGGGCCGCCAACTTGAAACGATAACACATTATGCTATAATGATCATAAATTAGTAAAATTTTTGCTCAATTTTAAGGGTCGATGTCTTCTCTCCAACGACACAAAGAGAACGTAATTTCCTAAAGAGTAACAGGGAGATATGGGCATTGGATATTTGGTGAACGGATTTGTAACAACTAATTGAGCATCGATGAAAGAAGATGTGGCACCCACTCCCGACCCCATCGTATCGAGATCGAGGACAGTGCCACTTATCTATTTCTTTATCTTTAGTTATTCAATTATACTTTAGCTTTCTAAATTATTCTTTATTTAAACATAATATAACTTCTCAATTTCAAGTTGAACACACATAATTATACATATTAAGTCTTTAGAGAAGAATATTATATGAATTATGCAAATTACACACCAAATTTAGTTAAATGACACGAAGGAATCCTAATGCCGTGGAGCCCACCTTATTCTTTCTCACACTTGTCGACGTACCGCTAAGTCTTTCGTATCGGGACACCACACTAGCCTGAAGAGAAAGAAACGTTTTGTAGAATCCGTAAGCTATATGCTTAGTGAGGTTTTTCATTTTAAGACAAATATCAATATTTAAATCATTTCAAACTTTGATTCAATTCTTTTATGAAATATATATTTCGTAAAATATCTTTATCTTTATAAATATTGATATAAACTTTAAATCAATATTAATACTTATTTGAGATATATTTCTTTAAATCTTTACTTTATACTTTAAGTGATCTCTATGATATATTCTTTAAAGTATCGAACCCAATCTGTGAAAATCAAATAAGGGATCTCTAACAATAGTAGCTAGCTAATGAAGTGATCCTGCTACATATTGGCACAACAACGAGCGTGCACCCTAACAGACACTAGCAATGTCACGAAAGGTCGTACCATCTGATCGAAACTAAACGCGGGTCGCATAAGGACCTAGTACTCTTTAAGGATTGGGTCGCCCGTACTCGACCGAATCCTGGTCACCCGTACATGACCGAATTAAATTTATGGGGTTCGTTCATATTATACTACTGTACTATAAAAGCAAAAATTTTGCTTTGAGGGTTTTTGAAGGTTCTCTCCAGTTTTTAAATCTATATATTTTTATCTATCTATATATATAAAGATATAACTATGCCATACTATTTAAGGTTCATAAAACATCGAAAATTTCGATAAGGGATTATATGACATAGTTCTTAATTGAAAGCAATTAAAATATTCATGTAGTGAGAAATAAAATAACTCACATGTATTACTTTATCGAAAAGCGTGACTCTATCGTCCACGTAACTTATCAACTTGATAGAAATCGTCGACTATTAATAATACGTCTAATTAAACTATTTCGAGAAATTTACACGAATTAAATCGTACACGTCCCACTCGTCGAATAACTTTAATTTAAATTTAAAAACATTTATCTATTTCATTCTATATTAATTTTTACTTTAAAACCATTTCTTTAACTATATTCTATATTCAATTTTTCTTTAGTCCAATTATTCAATTAAATATTTTTTATAATAATTCACACAATATTTCGAATCATTTAAAATAATTTATTATCATTTTTCCATATTATTTCATTCTGATTTACTACTTCAATTAATTTTAAAGACAATTAATTACATTTAAATCATCTCTTTTGACCTTAAATTATTCAAAAATCTAAATAAAATAAATCTGATCTCTTTTTAATCCAATTTTCACATATTATGTTCAGAACAATATTTTTAACCTACTGTAAAAATTTGGTAGGTTCGGAACAAGTAAAATTGTTTATATTAGGTTCGAAAGAAAAACTAGGTCCGTAAATCTGATTTAAACAGGTTCGGAATACTGAAAAGACAAAACTACCCCTTGGTTGATTTCAGAATTTTAGGTATTTTTGTAACTACATAATACTGTGAAGGGTATATTAGTCTTTTAATTAAGTTCGACCGGTTCACCTTGGTTATAAATAGTGATCGAACCGGTTGGTTCAATCATTCATCTTCTTCCTCGTGTAGTCTTCCTCCCCGCTCCTCTCTCGTGCTCGTCGGCGACTCAACCAATATCGGCGGTTTCCGTCGACGAGTCGGATCGATTTCAAAAGCTTTCGTCGTGTAGAATTCGAAAATGAGGTTAGTTTTCTCTAATTCGTAACGGTTTTCTCTTAATTTTAATTCTAGGGTTCGGTTTCAAATTTTAAAAATCATCTTTTCGTTTTCATCTTTTAGTATATTGTTCCTGGGTTAATTCTAAGTGTTTTAACGTAAAAATCGATTTGATTGGATAGGTAAGTCGACGGGAAATTCACCTTGGAGTTTCGGTCGGTGGCGGCGACGGCGGCTTTCGGTTCCAACGACGTCGACCACGGCTCCACTCCCTCCTCTCGTGCGTTGACGTGGCTCTGGTCGGCTCGGGAACAGACTCGTCGGGGTCCGAGTTTTACAGGAGGCAGGGGATTGCTAGAGTTTGGCGTTTGAAATTTGGTGGACGGATTTATAATGACTATTTGAGCGTCGGTGAAAGAAGATGAACGTAGATTTCTTTGTATTTTTGGGAATAGTAACTGCACAATGTTTTTTTCTAAACAAACAACAGAGAACAATAACTAGTTAAGTGTTGTCTCAACTATAAAATTTAACTTGCTTTCAATGTAAAATCAATTTAAAAAAATCTAATAAAATCGTCTTACTATAGTACATCGCTTTTCTAAAAAAAAGCAATTTTTTAATTTTTATAGTTTCCGTACATAATATATATATATATATGAAAGTGGCATAGGGTGTTCTATCGAATCTCGTGAAATTATATATGTATTTTTTTTTAAATACATGTAAACATTTGGAAACGGAAAATGGGGAGGTGGACGGATGTAGTCCGACCCGCACTGAGAATGCCGGTCGGACTACTTAGTTAAGCCTTCATCCTTAATTAATCACACCGGCAAAGGCGTTGGCGTTTTAAAAAGAAGACCGGCACTTAAAGTGCCGGTTATGTATAAAAAAAAAAAAAAAAAAGGGACCGGCACTTAAAGTGCCGGTTATGTAAAAAAAAAAAAAAAAAAAAAAAAGGACCGGCACTTAAAGTGCCGGTTATGTAAAAAATATAAAAAAATAGGAAACCAGGCGGTCGGCGGAGACGATGCTGAGACAAATGGGACCC
>JANIEQ010000870.1:0-26963 GCA_024708375.1 Oxalis stricta | reverse complement strand
GTTGTCTGCATGTGGTCTGAATTTATTTCGGCGCTGTGATGCAATTGGGCTTTTGTCAATATAATTATCATAATTTATATTCAAAAAGAAAAAGATCATAATCCATTAACTATTATACTGTCTGTTTCATTTTTAATGTTTTGATAAAATGATAATATATAAAAATATATAATCATAAGATTTTATGGAAAAAATATTTTTTAAGTTATATATGATATATTTTTTAATTGTAAAAAGTTTTAAAAGAAAAATTTCTTCCACGAAAATATCTTTTATATATATATCTGATAATAATATATTATTTTCGTTTTAAATATCAGACGTAAATTTTTAACATAAAATTTATATCAAAAATTAGTATTTATTTTTGGAGAAGGAGGAGATAGTATAAATTATATTAAAGAGGTGGGCAAAATGTTTTAGTAGAAGGACAACTGAACTATTGAAGATCTAATCATGGGGCAATGTTAATCAAAGTGTTATTAATTAATTATATATAATTGGAACCATGTAAGTACAATGCATGACTTATTCGATATTTCTTTTCTTCTTCGAATATGACTTGGCCGATATATGTTATGTATGGGGTATGACGTCTAATGATTTCGGCAAATGTCGAAATAGGATTTGAGATTGCTTTAAAAATTCATTAAATGAGTGTAATTAAACCGCAATGTTTTTCTTACGGAAAACTCTTCTGGTAAGAGTAAAATCTGACATGATAATTTAAGTGTCAATAATTATAACTGATCATATATATTTGTTTGAATTTATATAATCAATATTAACATCTCACATAGATTATCATGGAGGATTCTGTATTACAAAATTTTATAGAATTAGAATTACTGAACCCTTTCAACGTTAACAGTTGTACGAGCAAATTAATCTCTCCAAATAAAATTCTTTACAATTTGTGAGCACTTCAGTATAAAACTATAAATTGTCATAAAAGGCTTTCAGATTATACTTGTAACTTGTAAATGCATTTTGGGCCTGTTCACTTTCATTATCTTAATGATGTTTGGTATTGAGACCTATTATAGTGACTCAATGACTATATAATATTCTTATTTTAACTTAAAAATAAATATTTTAATTTTATTTATTTAATATTAAAGATAAAATTTAATTTTATTGAATAATATTATAAATTATAAATCCATTTTGATATTATTCTATTAGATATACAATCAAAATATTTATTTCTTAATACCGCGTGTCACGATATTACTTTCTCTATTCCAATCTATTTATCTTATCATATAACTCCAACCCTCGTAGGAGTGTACATTTTCTGGTGTAGAGGCGTTAAATCATCGTTCTTTATATTATGATATGTTTATGCATATTTATCAAACACAAAATATCATAACTTAATTACCTACGTTAGTATGCCAATCATTTATCCTAATCTTTCCGTCCCAAATTATATGTTTAATATAAACATAATTTTTTATCTCAAATTAAATATAAATTTTGATAAGTTTTAAAAATATTAATTATGTTTTCTCATTACATCCTCACCAACTTCATCCTCATGTCCCCATGCACTTTTCCTCACCAATTTCACCTATAAATTTTTCATGAGAAATTTTTAGTCTATACAATCATAATTATGTTGAATAATGAACTTATAAAGATAATCTTTCCGTCCCAAATTAGATGTTAATATAAATATAATTTTTTTCTCAAATTAAATATAAATTTTGACAAGTTTAAAAAATGTTAATTATATTTTTTCATTATATCCTCACCAATCTTCATCCTCATGTCCCTCATGTACTCTTCCTCACCAACTTCACCCATATATTTTCATGAGGAATTTTTTAATCTATACAATCATAATTATATTGAAAAATGAACTTATAAACATATTTTATTGATTTGTGTAAATCTGAAAAAATGACGAATTAATTTGAGACTAAGAGAATATCATATAACTTCAATCCTTCATAGGAGTGTATTTTTTTTTTTTTTTTTTTTTTTTTTTTTTTTTTTTTTAAAAAAAAAAAAAAAAAAAAAAAAAAAAAAAAAAAAAAAAAAAAAAAAAAAAAAAAAAAGCATCTTCCTGTGGAGGTGTTAAATCATCTTCTTTATATTATGATATGTTTATTCATATTTATCCAGCATTAAATATCATAATTAATTACGTCTTTTCGAACATAATTAATTTTATGGTAAAGAGCTGACTATATTGATGGATATTTAAGCTACACTCTGACTCCTATGATATAAGATGTCCAGCTCCAAGTATATAAACATAACTTGATCTGGCAATTGTGTTTCAAAAAAAAAAAAAAAAACTTGGATCTGGCTAAAAAACTGTGAACTAAATGGGAGCCTTAATTATCTACACAATAAAAATGGAAGTCTTAATTAATATATTTTGATACAAACGGTTCAATCAGATATACATGTTTTGTTGGATAAATTTCTAATATAGTTCAGTCAACTATAGGTTGATTGGATTTTTCGGTGGATCTCGTGTTCGAATGTTTCGGAATTAGGTGATAATGCGTTACTCTTTATTCGTAGATGAAGATTGAATATTCATAATGATCAATTTGGGTCCAAATTGAATGAGAAATTATGCTGCGAGAAGTTTGACCATTTTGTTAGGATAATCAACACTTTGTCTATTATCCCACATTTCTGATTTACACAACAATAGTTGTGCTTTTATGTAGATTTCCAATATTAATGGGTCAAACTTGTATGTGTGGATGAAGTCTACAAATGTCCATATACACCCATATATGCCGATAGATTATTTTTTGGTCTTGGCCCAATTTTGGGTTTTGATCCTGCATCGACTTGGCTTATGTTTTTGCCTATTGGGTCGAAACATGCTTGGCCTTGCACCATTTACTGACGCACAACCTTAATTTTGGCCAAGTTTAATAAAACCGTTTTGATCGAGCTTGTTTGAACCGATTAGAATTGTCCTTCCCGCATGTAATTTGAATTTTGACATGCGCAAACCTGTGATATTACTCCATCCGTCTCAAAATACATGATATTTTGATTAAAGTGACATAGTGTAATTAAGTAAATATAATGGGGATATTTAGTCAAAATAAATATTTCTTAGATTATGCATGATGTTTTGTTCAATTTGTGAAAGCATAAGCAATATTTTTTTGACAAAAATATCATCATTACACTATCTTAATTACACCATGCCACACCAACCACAACATCATGTATTTTGAAATGGATATAGTATATGATAAGGTAAGTATTGACTTTCCTATGAATGTTTTGCTTTGTGTGTATTCAAAGTTAGAGAATCCTTTTTAGAAATCATTTATCTTTTTAGCTATAAATACTGGACAAACCCTTCAGTAATTTTCTACACCGAAAATCAAGATTTTATATCAATGAACTATTACATCCATTTTGTCTGCGTCTACATATATACTTCTAGAGATACATATATACTCTAGAGAGTTTAGATTTAGTAAGTTCCACTCAAATTACAATTCAATTTATTCTAATTATCTTAGTTCGTTTGGTTGTAGTTTGGGAAGTTGTACGCCATCTAATCGAAACACCGTACGGGGGCATAACACGCTTTAAGTAAAGCAATCCAATCGTGTTTTCGAAGAGTTTGCAAATATCTTTCTTCCTTAAAACTTATTTCGATTTACTATATACATGTTTGTATGTTGTTTAAATCGAATATTCATGTGTTCATATGCATATTCGTTGTTAATTTTCGATTCAATTATTATTATTCTTCTGATCCATAAAATTCAGTTGAGTATATTCGGAATAATTTTATTATTGCAAAAGTATTTCCAATATATTTTAAATTAAGGTCCTTCATTTTCTTTTTTTTTTTTTTTTTTTTCCTTACAAAATGCATGTTATACACTTAAACATAGTGGGTTTTAACCCATATGAGCAATAATCATTTGTTTGTTTGTTCTTCATCGATTAACACTCATTGCAGCTGAAAGTTTTGCATCTCAAAATGCAGCTGATCTCGAAGCTTCTACCTTTACAGCCGTCTCGCTCAGTCATAAAATAGGTGAGACCTAATCCTAATTCTCTCAAATTAAATATAGATGGTATTTTGTTTATTAATGGGATGATGGACATTGGAGTTGTTATTCGGAATGATAATGGAAGAGTGCTATGCGCGAAATCCCGGTATTCTGTGACAATTGGTGGCATTAAGTCAGTAGAAGCTCTAGCAGTTTTGGTAGGATTAGAATTGGCCCTTTTTTAAAAATCAGACGCTTTTCAGTAGAGTCTGATTCTAGTATTATAGTAAAGACCATTAATAATAGCTCCTTTTGTTTCTTATCTTGCTGCAGTATAATAGAAGATATTAAGAAGTTAATGAGTTCTTTTTAAAGAATGTAATGTAAATTTTATAAAGAGAGAGAGAAATTACATTACACATAAGTTGGCTAATAAAAAAGCAACTGGCAAGATAATTTACTTTTTTCTCTTTTTTCTGTTGCCATCGAAGATTTAAATTAATGAAAGGTTTGGTTAATTCAAAAAAAAAAAAAAAAAACTCATTCATTAGATGAAAGATCTTGTCAGAGTCTTTGATACATAAATTTGAGATGCTATTTTTCGTGATCAGCTCTTCATGTATTCAAACTCAGAGACCTGTGTATATCTGAAGAAAGTAAAGAATGATGTCATTCATTAACTGTTGATCGCAATAACAATCCGACTAAAGGAGTTCTAATCAAACCAAACGTTCGATCCTATATCATGGTTCACAGTTATTTATCTAAAGTAAAAAGAAAATAATATATTATTTTCAGTCTCAAAAATATATATAAAATAATATATGTATTTTGAGATAGAGATAGTAGTATATTATAAACATAAAACAATTAAAAACGAAATTATTCTAAGAATATAATTTTTATTAGTCCATGGATATATTTAGAAGTCTATTTCTTAGATAATGTCTCATTAAACCAGAGATTGATTTCTACTACGCAGAGTTGTTGGTAGAACCCTGGGCTCCTAATGCCCGAAAAATTCAAGATCCGATCGAGAACAAAATGGAAACAAAAAAGACACAGCAACGTAAGTGTAAATTGTAGAAAAATCTAAAAGTTAAAAAGAGATAATCACTAGACAAAAATCATAATCATAGTCATATTCTATAGTGTTTTGATTTTGAATCGATGCTAATTACTAAATTAAGGCTTGATGTAAATATCTAATATGTTTTGGACTTAGAAATCTAGTTTGGGTGATCGAAAATTTAAGGTTCACTCAACCAATATAATCATAGTTTTTGAAACTAAAAAATAAATGAAAATGGCGATTTCAATACTTCATACCATTCTGAATTTGAAAGACGATTACAAATCTTTATATAGACGTCCAAAATTTAAACCTAAACTGACATGAAAATTGCAAAATGAAATTACAAGTCAGATTTTAGCAAAACCAAAAAAGTAAAACTAGAAATTCAAAACTCGAAATGGTTTACTTTTTGCACGATCTCTTTTTTCCAAACCTTCTACTAATCCTTTCATTTTACTGTAATTGATAAAGTCAGTAACGTGAAGTAGAAATTACAGCTTTGATCATCTTCTCCAAAAACTCGAAATCGCCATTAACGTTGACTTTTTGCTTGACTCTTCATTCGAGTTTGATCAAGTGTATTAGTAGCATTCATACTTCTTTACTAATACTACTATGAACTTGAACGAAGCTTAACGTGATTAAAAACAAACTTCTAACTCAACTTTGATTGAAATTTGTCAAAAGTGAAAAACAGAACAAACCCACAAACTAAATCTTCATACAAGTTTTAGAACTCCAAGTTTAACATTCGAAAGCTTCAATGACTCATTCTTAACTTTTCCGAATCAAAAATTCCAACTGCAACAACTTCTAATGAAAAACCCTAATTCCAATTCATAGTTTTCAACTCGAGCACACATTGTGGATTTCATACCATGTCGATTAATTAGAGCTTATAAACTATTTCATAATGGTCAAGTTAAACTACCCACATTGCCAATTTAATCTAATCTTATTTAAATAACTCGAACTGAAAATTTAAAACATGAACAAGTAACCAAAAATCCTAAAAAAGAGGAACTTTTGATAGAGAGAATCTTACATCCATTCAACGGTATGTCGGGAAATTTAAAACATGAACAAGAATCAAGAATCCTAGAAAAGAGGAACTTTTGATAGAGAGAATCTTACGTCAATTCAACGGTATGTCGTGGTCCCGAGACTACCCTGAATTCGTTCCATGGTCGCCACGTCCGCACAAATCGTGCTTCGACCTGTGGGAAGTCATATTTGTTTTCTTCAGATTGACCCTTGACATTTATAGAAGTTACACCAAAGTCCTTGAAGTTTTGACGATGTGCACCACATTCTTTCTATAGATATCATATTCTTCTTCTCCGTTCGACTTAATTTCCAATGCATTATTTTGATTGTTTATTCTTCAAAGCTTTCATTAGCAACTTCAAGATTACCTTCTAGATCAAATTGGTCGAAACAAGCTTCTTTTTTTCCGGCTTTCTTCCGTTTCAAGTTATTCAGCTTTTTCCTCAAATCACCATTGTTTCTAACTTTCTTCTTCTCCTTCTTTGCTGCAATCAACATTTCTTCATTAATTTTAAATTCTCTGAGACAATTTATCCTAACAAGAGTATCCAACGAGCTCTAAGTTTAATAGATAGTTTACTCTAAAGGTAGTCTATATATTATTTAAAAAAAAGTAGTCTTTATTGTATTGGCCAAAAGCAAGATTACTCTGATAAGTGTTTGGATCGAAATATTTCATACAACACCAACTAGATACGCATACAATGCACAACATAGTAATACATATCTAGTACATGTTCAAGTAGCGATTACTTTTTTATTACTTATGGAAGCAGTTCATCATGCGCTTTGTAATATTCTACACAAAAGGTGACAATTCTTGATAAACGAAGTATACAAATGACATATATATTTACAAATATTTCCCTTTGAATTATGTAGAACTACAAATCAAGAAATGGTGATGAAACTAGTTACAAGGATGACACTTTTAATTACTTCCTTCAAATCTTTTCGATCTTCTTCACCATTAGATTTTAATAATGAAATCGAGATCCATCGTTTTGAAGTAGACGTTACTTCCTAGGCGACGGAAGACACTTTTAATTGCTTCCTTCAAATCTTTTCGATCATCTTCACCATTGATCCATCGTTTTGAAGTAGACGTTACTTCCTAGGTGACGGAAGAGAGGACGGTCTTGAAATGTGAAGAAAAATAAGCGCAAATCCTACACTCGTCAAGTTGATCAATTGGAGTTGTCCGAAATATTAATTTTGTCCCCTGCAAAAGTAAATAATTACAAAATTCTTAGATACAAAAGAGAGAAAAGGAAAACGAAGAACTTGAATATAAAATTTCCGTAAATGTAAATGGAATCCGATTTTCATAAAATATGTAAGGTCAAATAAATTTCTATCATAATTGTTTTTTGAAAATACTTAATCTTTCATTTGAGCAAAATATGTGACATGTATTTTCTTCATTTTGATAAAGTTTATTGAATACACATAAATATAAGTATGGAAGTAGAATAACTTTATTCAGTTCCTTAGATACCTATAATATATATATATATATATATATATATAGAATTTAACATTCCGAACTATGGACGCTGAGTAAAACAAAGGCCTTCCACGTAAGAAAAGATGAACAAACCCTTCAAATCATGTCATGGCCATATATTGAAAAGCTTCGACTTGAAATCAAAATCCAAAATCTAAAGGAGTGGTCGAATTCATAAGTCATAGTGTGTGAATCCTCTAACTCTAAGACATGGTTGACGATTAATATGCCGATCAGACATAGCCGAACAAGTGTCTACATCGACTTAGGTACAGTATCCATGATTTGGTTTGAAAATAATTTTATTTATTTAAAAAATATTATATATATATATATTTATATATCTTGAATTGTATACCTAGCAATCTTATTGTATGATTTTAATGTGCAAACCTTGGTTTCTTCGGATGTTGCATCCAAACTTCTAAGTCACTGCCAGAGATTTTTTTTTTTTTTCTATAGAAGATAAATTTATTAACTAATTAAAACATGATCGAGTTTGTAAATGTAAACTATCCACGATCTATGGAACATCATACAGAAAGAAAATAGAAGGTTGGATATTTGATTATATAATGTGATCGGTTTCCGTTCTGTTACACTCCATTCGGATTATGCGAAAGAACCCCCATCAAGGAAAAATAAAAAAAAATTGGGTGACAGCTAGCCATGGATGCTGGAGGTATATAGAAATAGAGTCGCTTTGAGAGGACGAAGAGACATGTTTTATTCATGGCTATGATGTGGCAAATGACCATTCTCATGTTGTTATATACCACGTGATTACTTAACATGACGTTAACCGTACTCACGTCATCAAAGTTAACATCAAAGACCTTTTTGCGAGACATAGTTCAAGAAGGGGGATCAAGTGATGTTATAAGATGGAAGTTTAGGGAGCTAATTGGTAATCTAGCATGAGTTTAAGACCATGAATTTCACTATCCAAAAGTTAGACCTAGAACTAATTAATCTGATTCTAATAAAGACATGTTGGTCTAGTAGTTATATCGAGTGGAATATCATCCTCGAAGGTCATGAGGTCGATCATTTATGGATGTGCGGGAAGGATCTGTCCTTTTGCGTAGTCCAAAACCAATAAAAAAATTAATCTAATTCTAATTAATTTGATATAAAAAATCAAATTATATACATGATTTAGAAATTAGAATATCTATTATCTAATTTTATATGGTTAAGATCGAAAGGTCAAATAATCTAGAAAAGAGATTATGGTTTCATTGGGACCATCGATGCATGTAAAGGGAAAAAAATCATGGTACTTAAAACTCACAACTTCATCTACTAGTATTGCTAATTTGTAAAAATGATTAAGGTCGTCGAATTAGATGTAGAATTAGCTTGGATCGGATTGCAAACACCTCTAATAGAAATTTTTTTTGTGGGAGTAGATATCTATAAGCGTGAGGGTTGTGTTACGATGATGATATGGATTCATCAAGGTGCATTTTTAGATCTATCATCAAAAGGAGCAATAAACATCATATCTTTATCAATGGGACCAAGTACTTATCAATATAAGTATGATCATTAGAACTTTTTTTCCTCAAAAGTTTAGAGATCAATGAAGTATGACAAAAATTAAAATTTATCGAAAGAAATACTTACATGATCAATCCGACAACAGTCGGAAGATGTAAAAGAAGATCTTGTATTCCATTCTTCTTCTGATGCTCCCCGGTTAAATTCTTTGAGTCTCGTATACCATAACATATCTACATGTTAACATTTGCAACAAACAGTTCTCGTTCTTCAAATTGAAACAAAATTTAGAACGAAATATCTTATCTAAAAAGATGTAGATCTAATATGAAAAGGATATAGGGCGGCTACCTCGCTTATTTTTCATATAACTATTTATAGTGTCGAACCCATTAGGGTTATTTTGACAGCTTTTGTCCCGAAAAATTTTCTTTAATGGTTAAGAGACTAAAATCTAATTAAAATATGGACTTGGGATTTTTTAGCTTCAATTATTTTTTAATATGGTACGCCGACATTTAAAATGGGATCATGATGATTCTAAAATATAGACTTGGACTTTAGGTGTTTGCCGTGTTAGTCTTTTTCAAAAAATGATACGAGGAAAATAAAACTCCATGTAACCCTTTTACTAGTTAACGTCAGTTAACAATATTGTAACAAACGCCGTTTAACGTCTCTAGCTCTAATTCCTCCACCTTTGTCGTGTCTTTACCCGACTATCCCCCATCACCAGAATACCAATACATCTTATAAATTCTCATTGACGGCCTCAAAGCCAGCACCGGACCCAGTCGACAACGTGGCCACCAGAACCAATCGATGAAGACAACGATACATTAAACCTAATTCTTGTCCAAATCAAAGTCGACCACTCTATTTTCTCCCTTTATATTGTTCTTACTATGCTATATATCTTCTTTTATTGTGACTTTAAGAGAGTACTTATGTATTATCTCTGGCTAGATCTACGGATTTGAGTTCAAATTTTCAAAAACATGTAACTGGGTTTTAATTTTATTGGCAGACGTATCGAATTTCACAATACACGAGTGACCACAATACCCAGACAAACGAATCCAGTAATTCGCACACATCAATCTTAGATAATCAACAAATCCCAAAATAATTTATAATTCTCAAGTTACCTCCATTCCATTTTATTTGTCCAAAAATATCTTTTTAAAAATCTCATTATATTTGTCCATTTATATAAAAACAACATAAAATTTTACTAAACTATCCTTGATCCTACACTTTCCAATGACACTAAAATATTATAATAAAAATAATTATTAAGTATATTATAAGGATAATTTAGTTAAAATATACATAGCCAATCATTTTGTCAATTATTTTTTTAATTTGTGTGAAAACATGATTTTGAACAAATAAAATAGAATGAAATGATAGTATACGTTCGCATTAAGTTCTCATATATACGTTTGTTAAAATTAGAAAGATTTTAAAAGAGTTCATGCTAGAATAATTTATAAATAATTTTATCTCAAATACATTCTATGAGTTCGTTATTAATTATTTTTTTAACTAGTTTAAAATTTTATTAACCAAAAATATACAACCTAACACTATCAACACCTCAGTGCAACAGCTACACTCACTACCATATCTATCTAATTGTTGTATCTATTTCCTTTCCTGTATATTAAAGAAAGTAAACAATATTCTTAACAGCAGCAATAATTTGAAAATATTACATCTCTCTCCTCTAAAAATCACCATGTTTCTTTCCTGCCATATGAAGTAAACTATGGCAAGGAATGCCCATCTTCTTATACTCGCCAAAGCCGACTTTCTTGTAGCTCTCACCGTCAACCACCCAACCTCTCTATTCCATTAGTGAGGCGATCGGAAAATATTCCCTCTGGGCATGATATCATTCTAGACTATCATAGAGAAGGCACATTCAAAAAATAAATGACTCACAGTCTCATTCTTCAAATTACAGAATGGGCATAGAATAGAATCACAATACCCCATCGTTATTAGGTTTTACGAAACAAAATAGACGACTCATATAATATTATCATTTTCATGGAAACACCTTTTTGGTACTATATATATTTCTCGATATTTTTTTAATAAAAAGAGAATTGACTATCAATCATAAAAAATCTCAATTTATTACGAGAGTTAGCTTGTATAAATTTTATATATAGATTGTTTCAAATCTTTATTAATTTTATTTTTTATTGCAAATAAATTTTACTTAGCATGTATTGGAACTCAAATCTTATCCACTTAAAAAGAGGAAGGTAATGAGTTTATATATAGATTTTTCACCCCTCCACGAAGTAGAAGGTGAGTGTTGCAAAGTAGATGTGAAGCCTACCATCGCATTCATTATTTATGAGTAAATCGTTCATATTCAATTATGGGTCACAAAGTGATAAGTACTCCATAAGTGATATCAACTTAACACTTGTCTAAATCAGATAAGCGATCAACAAGCATCTTGTACATATAAATAGAGAATCTCTTGCCAATTGACAGATTGCACAAACGAATTGAGGTTACATGAAAGAGCTTCGAGTCTTTCTCTCAAATAGTGGCTCACACTTTGTAGGTTACAGCTATGCCATTGAGAAAATTCTCATTTGAGTATTGATCTAGCCATGCAACACTTCAAGGTTAGTGGTTTTGTGAGAATCGAGTGGTAATTACTCGGTAGAGAGATAAGTTAGAGTAGAATTCTATAAGTTAATTGCTAGGTTTTGAGGGGGGAATTGTTCTAGATAGATCGTACTCAAAGTAACTACTCATCCTTAGAGGAGTGATGCATCTGCATCTAACATCCCCATAGATTTGTTGAAGAACAAGAGCGAAGTCTCATCCTTGAATAGAGTGTGTCAATAAGGTTTCGTAAGTTAACTCAACCTCCTAAGTTTAGTTATCTCGTTGAAATAGTTGATCTTTCTATAAGTTTAGAATAGACAGCGAACAACGATATCAAAAATGTTTATCCTCACTATCTTCACAAAATTCTCTTTGATAGTAAAATGTGTAAGTGTGCGAGAGCACAATTGCTAGTGAATTGAATCGTGGTACTTATTTTCGTATAGATCCTTTGATATATAAGTTTCTATTACTGAGTATTAATTAGTCTCTCTTAATCAATCTTAATATTTTATTTGTTAAAAAAATAATAAACTCTCAAAGTGTAAGAAAAATAAAGGAGAGTTTCCTCTGTTGTTGAGTTTGAAGTTGTTTTTATTGAGTACATGAAAATGTTCGAAAAAAGGACCATATAACTTCAATTGATATCGAGTATGCATCGAGACGTATTTCGGTGAGATCACCATGATCCCGATCTCATGGAAGGAGGAAGAATCATGTGTATATCTATGAAAATGGGAGCTTATCTCGTAAAAAATATTATAAGGAGAAGTACGTGTCGATGGATGGATCAACTACTACATCAAAGAGTACTATCAAACAGTACCGAATCAAATAGTTGAGATCATGAGTAGACACTTGCACATAACAAGTCACGTAATGATAATAGCATTAGTAAAAAGCCGGAAAACGATCATCTGCCGTAAATGTTCGAAATTCAAATCTCTAAAGATTTATGACATATGGTACTTTGACAGCGGTTGTCCCATACAAATGATGATTGAAAAAAAAACCTAAAAAATATAAAATAAAAAGATGTTGCATCTGTCACATTTGGAGATGAAAACACAAAGAAGAGAGTCATTTGAAAAAATAATACACTTATTTAATTTAAATGAAAAAATGTGAGTTAAGCAATGTTTTAGTACTTGTGTAAGGTTTTATCAAATTGCTCAAAGATGCTTGTAGATAAAACACTAATTTTAGTATATTAGTGCATGAGGATAATATGTTTATTTTGACTGAAGCCGGAATAGGAAAACAAAGTAATGCTCTTTTATTTTTTAAGGAAAAAAAGAGAAAGAAATATTCTATTCTTTTGATTATTTTATTTCATTTTTCTTTATTTTCTCTTATTAAAAATTAGGGTATATCTTATTCTTTTCATGTGACAATTAATTATAAGATAAGATGTTGTTCAACTAGCTAAAGATATTCTCAGTGTCTAGTAAATGTAAGGAATAATTACATACTTATATATTATAAAACTTGCGAGAGCTTCACCATCAAAAAGCTTATGAGAGCCTCCGTAGTTAATATGACAAGACAACATTTGCGCAAAAACCTCTTTTCATTCTATCACATTGACTTAATTGTTATATAATTTTTATTTTTATCTGTCCCTTCTAGATAGATTATATATTATAGATAATAGTAAGATAAAGATTAGAGACTTTTTGAATTATTTCAGTCAAACATTTTAAATTATGACCGTAACTGCATGAGATGAGACATACACAATTGGCTAATATTATCAAGTTTTTTTTAAAAGACTACTTTTTTTCTTCTTGCAAGACTCTCAACTCCATTACCTTCCATTCATACTATATTAATTTCAAATGTGTATTATATAGAAAAGGATAATCCAAAGGAACAATTAAGTGAAAGTAAAACTGAAAGCATCATACAACCCAAATTTAGAAAAGTAACAACGTGCACTACTAACAGTTTCTAAAATAGTCTAGATTGTAATTTTTTAAGTTTAGTTTTTGGTTGAATTGCTAGCTCATTAGGGTTTACGTATGTCTATATTATTTAAGAATCAGTAAATGAACTTTTGGTAGCAGTAGATAAGATTTTGCTTAAACAGGACATTTTAGACTTTAGTCTATATCATGCCATATTTAGAAACATTACTCTAATTGACTGCATACAATTAATAGCTAGAAAGCGTCCATCATTGTATTATGAAATGATGATTTTTTTGAGTATCTATGAAATGATGATTGATTGATAATAAGAACTACACATTATAAAAAGATAATAGAAGAACTACACATAGTTTTTTTATCAAAAAAAAAAAGTTTTTTGTGTTTAAGAAAAGAACGTACAAGTTAGAAGGCCGACATAAAACATGTAAATTTTTTATTGTTGTATACATCGAACTAAACTCTCCATTTAATTTCTTTAGGCACAACTAAATCTTTGCACATCCGCTTAATGGTCAATGATTGATTGCATTCAAATTCCTATTGGACGCATAAGAGGAGAATAAAGGAAGATACTAAATTTATGTAAGTCAGTCGATTAAACATACATCTATATATGAAAAAAGAAAATAGAAAGATTTGAAGATCAGATCCCAATATTCATGGACGGAGTTTTGCAACGCTCCAGAGATTAAAAGTCCATATCGCTCTCTTAATTTTGTTGCATGCATCTTAAGCAAATTTTCGATTTATTAATTTAGCGGATCCATCTTAACTCGAATTTATTGTATTAGGTCGATGATTTTTTATTTTCATTATTATAATTTCATGTATTATGCTTGTTTATCGAATGAATGAAAAATAAATAATTCGATTATAAAAATATATATATATATATAACAGAGACTATATAGTCACATGAAGCCTAATTACAAACTCTAAATGCTCCACGGAATTATTTTCCTAATTTAAAAAATTCTTAATTCAGTGGTTATAATTTATATTAATGTTTTCATATATATTATATGTAGTTATTATTAAATTTAAAATTATATATGAAAATGGGGCCAGAAGATGGTCAGAAAATCAGAAAACAATTACAAATTACTAAAGACTATTGAGTGACAATGTCAATTTATCACAATATATTAACTTCAGACTTCACGAAATTATCATTATTAATTCAGAAGATGTACGTGTATCAACTAATCACGGATTAAAATATCGCATAAATTATTATTAATGAGTTTTTAAAATATAACATATTCTTGATATTTAATTTGAAATTATCGAACTTAAACGATATGACGTTGAGAAATAATTATAGTCTAAATTCTGAGCATGCGTCTTTGTTGGGTGTGGACCAATTTGAAGGATGAAAACAAATAAACTCCAACAGAGGCGCACATGACAGCAAAATCCAAAGACGAAAGTTTGGCCGACATAACTTGAAAATCACCAAACTTCCGGTCGTTATTAAAATTAAACTTTTTATTTTATCACGTGCCAAACATGCGCAATTCGTTATGAATTTTGGTAGAGAAAAATAAAATATCAAAGTGTTTTCTACACTCAATAAGTATCTAAGAATTTGTATGTACATATATATGGAAGTATTTTTTTTTTGAAGGAATATATGGAAGTATTACAAATATTTATGAAATGACTTTTAATAAAGTCACGCTATCCAATTCTATAGTACATAGTCCGTGAAATGTATATAGTGAAGTTTTGACATAGAATTGCCACAATTTGCCAAGATCATTAGGAGTAAGCGTGTAGTTCAACACCTCCCTCCTTAATCAATTGGTAGAGATTCGACCTAATCTTGAAGAATGGAAAAAATTTTATGGACAATAATCTACCGTGTTTTATCTCGTCATCAACCAGCTTATGATATTGAAAAAAAAAAAAAATAATAACTCATGATCATCCTTAATTAGAATGACAGAGTTCATGGAATCAATAATTAAGAATAATGTTATTAATAACATTTTGTTAAATTTTACAACTCTTCCGTATGTAAATACTTTTTATGTAAATACAAGAGAGTAGTAATATTTAAATACGTATGTAAATACTTTTTATGTATTTTTATACATAAAAAATATTACAAGAAATAAAATAAAAAGAAGAGACGAACAAAAGGACATTAAGCTCTTATAAAACTGATTCGACCATGTCTGCTAGAACTGTAGACCAAGTATTCATGGGAGGTGAATCTCGAAACTCTCCAATCCATACGAGTCGTGCTCCACTTTCTAAGCAAGTCGATTTCATTCTCACGGTATATGACCAAGTGAGACATTCCAATCACGTACTTAATAGCATCCAAATATCACAAATAACAAGTACACAAAAGACTCTTCCAATTACGGAGTTGAAGGACATGCAGAGCGTCTTTTGAGTCGATGAATAATGAAAGATCATGAAAATCATGCATATATATGTGACATCTCATTAATTATGAATTAATAGTACAACATATTTAACATCGCACCCAACACGTTCAAAACATGTAAACTCTCGTTATAATCATGACTACCATATATATATGGATCGCTTTTTTCATCAGGCTCAGTTGCTCGAAGATTACGAAGTCGCAGCTATAATCTTTCCTCTCGATTATATATGCAGAGTTGACCTAATTTCTTTTTATTATTAAGTAGATATTATAATTGTGCGATATCGAACTATTTGAATTCCTCACCTCGAGGGATAAATGAGGGTGGGTCCTCGATTGGACCAAGCCCTCGATCCAATATTAATTGATACTCCTTCCGTCCCAAATTAGATGCTAATATTTGTTGTTCACTGAAACAAAAAAATCATAACATAAGTTCATTTTTCAACATAATTATGATTATAGAGATTTAAAATCTCCCAAAATTGCAACTAATAACCAAATGCATGAGGGGGGAGTGCATGATATGGCCCAATGACTCTCGGTCCATTGGTTATCTCAAATCTCAATTTTCAATATGTTTCAATCATAACAAATACAAGTCAAACTCTATTGTTTGTATTATTATCTCTCTGACAGTTGTATTCATAGATATGATGTTGTATAGTTTATCACTTCATAGTTATTGTAATTGTACAAACAACTATCTCAATATTGTATAAATTGAGAAGTTTAGCTTAATGAATAATACAATCATTCTAGCCTAAACATTCTCTACATGGTATTAGAGCCACACGACTAATCGTCATTTTTTTTTCCGATCACACATCCACCACCATGACCGATGTAACCAATGTAAGTTCCACCTCCTTCGCCCACCACCACCACCAACATCATCACCATCAATCCAACAACCCAAGCCCCTCTCAAACTCAATTCCGACAACTACATGTCATGGCACTTCCAGTTTTTAAACATCTTCATAGGCTATGACCTCCTTGGTTTCCTTGATGGACACCACACCCACAACGTCGCCAACCATTGTCACGCTCGACAACCATTCCAAACCCTGCTCATGCACTTTGGATTCGCCAAGATCGTCTCATCCTAAGTGCAATCACCGGAGCTTTAACCCCGACCATCATTCCATTCATCGCCTCTTGTACAACTTCCAAGGAAGCTCAGGACAAGTTGGCCAAAATCTATGCCCTGAACATCCGTGCCAGAATCAAACAAGTTAAAGCTCAACCTAAAGAAAGTCACCAAAAGCGGAAAATCCATTACAAAATATATGCAAGCCATAAAAATACAACACATACCACTTAGTTCTTCTAAAGTCTCCAATGGATCAAGAAGACATAACCGACAAGAGTTCTAGAAGGTCTCGATGAATCTTACTGACAGGTTATCACATCAGGTCAATGCTAGAGATACGCCGATCTCATTTGATGAACTCCTCGAGAAGCTGATTCTTGCCGAAACAAGAGATGCCACCCACACCACCTCGCTCACTATCCTGCATCCTGCCAATTATGCCATCGGCTCAAATGGTAAGAATACAAACTATACCAATAATAACTCTCTGGCGTTCGCAAGGGTCGCAAAATATGTCTTACCGACTCCACAGTAACTCGCGACTTCTCAACCCAGCTCGGACTCGCCACACCCTGCCCAACAAAATCTGCTTCCCGGCCACAACCACAGCATACGGCAATAAACCAAACCCAACGGCCCCTCGACCTTACTCTCTGGCAAGTGCCAAATTTCCGTAGCGTCCAAGGTCATAGTTGCACACGTTGCCCTACATATCGCATTGTTCCTCAAACCAGTCGACAACTCTCTCCTCGACCAACCTTTCGCCAACTATGCTACCGCCGCTGCACCTCGTTACAAATGTCTCGCCATGGCTGCTCGATATCTAGCGCCTCCTACCATGTCACAACAGACCTGAATAACTTGTCCATGCACAATCCATACAATGGCTCTGAAGACATCGTAATATAGGTGATGGTACAGGTTTGTCCATAAGTCACACTCGGGCAAAGACACTCTTGCCACACTAAGACAGAAAATTGATTCTCGATAACGTTCTTATGTGTACCATAAATGCAAAAGAATCTATTGTATGTATATCAATTGTGTGCTACAAATAATGTTTCTATCGAATTCTCTCCTTTTTCATTATTCCGTGAAGGATCTTTTGACGGAAACTCCCATTCTCGCAGGCGTACCCTGGAAATGGGTGTTCTATGAGTGGCCAATATCGACTCCCATTAGTGCCTCGTCCAATGTCCGCGTCGTCAATCAATTGGCATGCTAGGCTAGGTCATCCCGCAAAACCAATTGTAAAGATAATTCTATCTCAGACTTTAATATTCAATCGAGTCCAGTTTGTTAGATGCATGCAATCAATATCATAATTCATGTCATCTTCATAAGAGCCACAAGTTACCTTTTTCAAAATCGACTCTTAAGTCTACAAAACCACTTGAAATCATTTTTCTCTCGATGTTTGACTTCTCCATCTCTATCTTTTGATAAATTTAAGTATTATGTTGTTTTCATTGATCATTTTACACGATACAACCTGGTTATATCCACTTGGTCACAAATCGAAGTCAAAAGATGTTTTTATGCAATTTAAACCTTTATTAGAAAACTTCTTTAATACGAAAAATTAAAATCTTGTATAAGTTGATAATGGTGGGGAATACTTAGCTTTAAAATCATACTTAGCAACTCATGGCATCTCATTTTATACTACACCACCCCATACACTCGAACATAATGGTCTTTCCGAAAGGAAACACCTTCATATAGTTGAAACAGGCATCACTCTTCTATCACATGCTAAAATGCCCATAGTTACTGGTCTAAAGCATTTCAAACAGCCTGTTTATTTAATAAATAAAATGCCCATAGGTTACCAGCCTCGAAATAGAAACAGCCTAGATTGAAACATCCCTATACTCAAGACTCTTACACCAAATATTTCAAGCTAAGGGTACTTGGATGTTTATGCTATCCATGTCTAGCTATACACTCGAGACAAACTTGATCCTAGATCCAAACAAGATGTCTTCCTAGGTTATTCTTTCACCCAAAGCGCATACCTATGTCTTGACCCTTACTAACTCTAGGATTTATACATCGAGACATGTTAAATTCGTAGAATCCATTTTTCCATACTGTGATTGTCAAAATAAAGGGAAACTCATACTCCGACTACTCAACATATCTCTCGTATATCCTTGATCTATTTATGTGTCTCGATCTCAAAGGCTCGAGTTGCAAGTTCATCACCACTCGCTCCTCTCCTCGGCACTAACTTCTAACAATTTGAATTTTAGGCTAATGGTTACTTTACGGTAAGTGATTTAAGACCAAATATTGATCGAGAACATACCTGTTCTCAGTTGCGATCTAGTATCGAACCAATGAGGAGGGACTTCGGTTCAAAATGCTCACAACATGACTACTTGTGGCAAGAACAACATACGCAAACCCATCCAAAACTCGCTCAGTCCATATCAAACTCTGCAAACAAGCAAAGAATACTGAGCCAACTATAATCATGCAAGCTTTAAAACATCCTCAGCCATGACACAAGTACAAAGCTCACTGGTTGCGAAAGGCTTCCATCAACGACCTAGAATCGATTTTCAAGATACATTCAGTCCAATGATAAAACCTACTACTATTCGAACCATTTTAAGTATCAGCATGAACAAGTGGTTGGTCTACGAAACAAAATTATCCCCGAGACAATACTTTTTTACAAGGCCCTTTGACGTAAAATGTATACATGATCTAACCGCCTCTTGGTTTTATCGACAAAGATCATCCGACCTATGTTTGTTATCAAAGGCAATGTATGGTCCGAAACAAACCCCGAGGGCTTGGTATCATGCTCTACGACACTTTCTACTTGAAACAGTGATTTCAAAATTCTCTTTCTCGATTCGTCAACACTTCATTAATCAAATACCTAATGTTACGATCATTCGGTTGTTTATGTCGAATCGACATTATCATCACCGAAGCGATTCTCAGGCTTAGTTGATTCATATATTCTTACATTAGCACATAAATTTTCCATTAAAGACTTAAGGTCTTTACAGTTACTTTTTGGGTATCAAGTCATTCCCAATTCGATGGAATATTGCTACTCTCGAAGAAACACAGACGTAACTCGTTACAACACACAAAACATGCTCGATTCAAAACTTGTAGCTACACCTATGGCTAGCTCACCGACATTGACTTCACACCGAACCATACTCTAGGACTTCACAAAGTACAAACATGTCATGAAGCTTACAATACATGTCAACACACGTCTTGACATTGCCTTCCCCATGAATAAGCTTTCCTGGCTTACTCATCACCACACAGTGATCATTGGCTTGCAACAAAAGAGACTCTTTGTTATCTCGCTGGGCACCATCAACCGATGGCTCGCAACTTTCTTGACAAGCTCCAATTCTAGTCTCCACGGCCTTCACCGATCAATCTTCATCTCTCAAGCTTCAAGCCTATTCTGATGCTCGATCAAGTTCGGAGACAAGGACACTTATCAATCAACTGGAGCATACATCATCTATCTAGCCAAAACGCGATCTCATAGAGCTCACAGAAAAGGAGATCCATCGCGCTGGTCGTCCATGGAGGCTGAGTATAAAGTAGTTGCTAATATCGCCGCCGAACTCCAATCGATAACACACCTTCTCTCCGAGCTCAATAGCCGGCCGCCGCTCGTCCCCGTCATCTACCGCGTGACAACATCGCGCCGCCACGCTAACTCTCCCTCAAATCCCATCTTCCATTCGCGCAACGAAGCACGCGCCATTGACTTCACTTCATCCGGGAATAGGTGCGAGTCCCGACGTGCTAAGGGTGGCACAAGTCGCCGACGACGACCGCACCGCCGCCACACGCTCACGAAACCCCTTCCTCGTCAACACTTCATCGAATTCAAAGGTCAAACTTGGTCTCGGTCTCGACCCAGTTTGAGGGCCATGATGGAGATGGCCCAATGACTCCTCAGCCCATTATTATCTCACAACCACCTCTTTAAGTACTGCTTCTATTAGAACAAATACAAGTCAAAGTCTATTGTTTGTAATATTATCTCTAAGATTGTTACTTAGTAGATATGATGTTGTATAGTTTATCACTTCATAGTTATTATAATTGTAAAAACAACTATCTCAATATTGTATAAATTGAGAAGTTAAGCTATGAATAATACAATCATTCTAGCCTATACGATTCTCTACAAGTGCATGGGAAGCATGAGGTCAGTGACATTGGTGAAGTGGGTGCATGAGGATAAAATGGATAAATATAATTAATGTCAAAATTTGCATTTAATTTAGATAAAAAATTATGTTTATATTTACATCTAATTTAGGATGAAAGGATTATGAGGTTTATTCTATGAAAAGAAATATATCGATCGACATATGAAAATAATAAAATGCCTTAAAATAGTAGGTATATGTCTATCTAAGTAGCACATATTGTACGAAAGAAAAGGAAAGATGGAATTAAATGGAAAGTTTAAGCATGGAAAACTTGGGGTCACGCGGTAGGGAATCGATGGAGATGTACGCGTACAGTCATGTGAATTCCTTTTCGAGAAGAACGTCGACCTCCACTCCACACTTGTAATATTATTCGATCTCTCGTGCCTCACGAATTGAAACTTGTTGGAGATAGTTATAAGGACTCTTCTACTAGTATTGATAACTACAAGGACTCCCTCTACTATTAGTATTACTTAGTTTCCTATTCTGCCGTGTAGTGGAAAATGATGACGTTGTGCGTGTACTGCCAGGACTCAATTATCTTTGTGCTTTATATTCTGATGTAAACACTCTACTTACAATTGAATGAATAATATCAAAAACCCAGTTTCCTTGTTCATCTAATATGGCATCAGAGCCACAAAGCACCGAGAGTTTGGCTCTCCCAACAATATCGACAACCCAAACCTCAGTTATCGATTAATCCTCAAACAACAATCAATTATGCTGTAACTTTTTCGTCTATTATTGACCCTCTTTTAAATCCATCGTTTGGTTTTAATTCCACTCCTATTCGAGTGAATTCACAAATTCAGTGGGTCATCACACATCAGCCCTTTTGTGCCTTCTTTTCGACCTATTGGGAAAGGAGGACTGAACTTTCATCAATTATATATATAAGAAACAGATAGAGGTCAGAGATAAAAGAAAAAAAACTTGAAAGAAAAGAAACAGAGAGCATCGAGAGAAGAGAAGGAAAAAAAAATCAGCTCCACATCTTTAATTAATTAAAGTTGAAATATGGTAGTAAATAAAAGAGAGATAGAAAAATCTTTTTTTTTTTTTTATAGTTTGTTTTGATGGAAAAAAAAATTGAGGGTGAGAGACTGAGGTGAGCTGAGTGAAGGGTACCGACGAGAGACAGAGAAGAAAGAGAATATTAAGGTGCGTTCGTTTTCATCTGTCTATGTCATTTCGCTTGTCGTTTTAAATTATCTCAAAATCGCGGTTTTTACTAAAAATGGTGTAAAAAACACGTTTTCGCATACGGTTGTGCGATGCTTAACGCATGTGTTAAGCATGCTCGAGATCCGTGGAAATCCGAAACTAACGCATTTAAATTGTATAAGTTTAATTAAACATCTTAATTGGTGGTAAGGATTCTATTTATTTTGTTTATTTTTAGTTTAATTATCTTTTTAGAATCATTGAATTGATGATGGTTATGAGGTTTGAATCTTCATATATATATATGTATCATGGATTGTAAAAGAGTATATATTTTGATTTTGAGTATTTATATTATATATAATTGTATATGTTTTGATTGGTTAATTAATTGAATTTTTATAGTTTAAATATATTTAATTTGACTTTTGGAGTCATGAGATGTGTTAATCCTGATGATTTCAAGTTTAGGTTATGTTAAGAGAGTGGGTAATTTGGATTTTTATAGATTATAATGTATTTTGGGAAGTTCTAGAAAGATTATATGATGATTTTTTATTAATAAGTGGGTTTGCGTGCATCGAAAATGACATTAGTATGCATTTCATTCATTCACAACATTTCATATAGAATTATCGATCGATATTAATTATTGGAATTTTTATTATAATATTAATATTATAGGTGACGGAGATCGAGCGGGTGACCAGACTTGAGTGGTCCGAGTTGTAGCGCTTTTGGGGGAGGTAAGTACCGTATATAAGATATCGCGTAATATAACGGTTTTCTAATAAACCGTTGTCTTAAGTATTTCCTTAATGGTAATACTATATTATATGATCTGATTTGGAAAACTTGATTTTAATTGTTATTTGAGGAAATGCGTTATTTCTCTATGTTATTGTCGAAATATATTTGGAAATCTGATTTGATTCACCATGATTTGTGATATTCTATATGTATAATATCGAGATATGTTGGAAACTTGATTTGAGTTCACATTGATTTTTGAACCGTGATTTGACTTAAAAATGATTATTTTGAGAAATTCGAGACTTGATTGGATTGGCATATGTGTAGGATACGGCCGTATACCGAGTATAGGACTATCTAGTTTTGAGTCCTGTCACTTGCTATCATTGAGGATAGAGTGACCGATTCGTAACGATGACGGGCCCACGGTGAGGCCAAAGGTTGCACCTAGCCAAAAGACGTGGTGGCGTGTCGTTATTCAGTATCTAGACATGTTCTAGGGAGCACGTGCCATGAAGATTAACCCATGATAAGCAATTGTGATTTTGTTGAGATTTGAAATTGAATTTATATTGTGATTTAATTAACTTATCATGGGATCGTATTTTGATGAAATACACCTTGTGAAATTGATATCTTGGGAGTATTCAATATTCTTTCGATTATATAATAAATCGATTTGTGATTTCACATATGGTTTCAAAACGGTTTTTATAAACTGTTTTGGAGATTACTTGGGATTATAATTTATTAGACTATGGTTATATTACTTAGTATATTATATTCGGTACTTACTTGAGTGGCCCCCACTCACTAAAAATATATATTTCTTTTCGATTTTGTAGGACTAGGTTCCATACATTAGCCTCGTCTACTCAAGAACTTGCTCCAGGAGCTTAGGATCTTTCTTTTTTGGTATATCTCCCATGTACATTAGCCGTTTGGGCTTGTAAACTATCTATGTAAATTTTAATCTAGTTAAGCTCCGTGTTGGTAAACTTGGTTGTATGACTTGCGATTTTTGGCTTGTAGGATGGCTATGGACTTGATGTTATAATGCTGATTTTTGTTTAAGTCGGAGGTCGATTTGGTAATTATGGAACCTTGTTGTTGGTTATTTTGGACGTGGTTTGTATTTTGAGGCTGGTCGTAGTCTCGAGGTTGAGTGGATTACGACGCCTGGTCATGATGTGGGTTTGGATCGTGACGGTTGTCCACGATGACAAGCGTTCCCACGAATGGCTTTTGTGTTAACCTTGGTCTCAATATCATTTCACGGAGTTCAAAAAAAGCAACCTGTAGTCTCTAAATCTAGTACTGGAGCTGAATATTGTGGTTTGTCGATTACAAGTCGCGGAATTGGCACTGGCTTCAATCTCTTCTTTTGAATTGCGGACTCTTATTTCTTCTACTCATATTTTTTGGTGTGATAATATCGGTGCCACATTCTTGTCTACGAATCCAGAGTGTTTCATGCTAGGACAAAACATATTGAGATTGATTATCATTTTGTTCGAGAGAGGGTTGCAAGGAAAGCTTTGGAGGTTCGTTTTGTTTCTTCCTTAGATCAAATTGTTGATATATTCACCAAACTATCTGTCGGCGCCTCGGTTTCGTCTTCTGTGCTGTCAAGCTTCGTGTTCGTGAACTCCCCGTTCGTTTGAGGGGGGCCGTTGGAGATAGTTACAAAAACTCTTCTACTATTATTGATAACTGCAAGGACTCCTCTCCTATTAGTATAACTTAGGAAAAGTGTAGTGGAAAACGTGATGGCGTGCGTGTACTATCAGGATTCAATTATCTTTGTGCTTTATATTCTGATGTAAACACTCTGCTTACAATTAGATAAATAATATCAGAAACCAATTTCCTTGTTCATCTAACAAAACTTATCAGATCGATTATGGTCCCATTTATTAATTTTAGTACTATATTGAATTGCAAAACACTCGATCTGCACATTTAAAATTCATTCATCGTGATATATATTTTAAGTTTTGTATGATTATTCCATGATAATTAGTTGGTGTAGTGGCATGGCTGAGGGATGCATGCAACATAAGAATATTTTAAATGTAGAAAGATGCTATAAATATCAATTATATATTTTATATATAAATGTATAAATGAGATTCCTAGTATATAGAGGAAATTTTAAATCAATTTCTGTTAATAATAAATGGAATATCGTTATTTTTTTATTATTTTTTTTTTTAAGATATCGTGATTTGTTTCATGCTATATATATCTATGGTTGTTGAACAATATATGATTTTAAATATAAATTATTAGTAAGCTAAGACGCCTATCATTTCGTAATTTAATATATTAATTAGAAGTGATTCCAGAAATCTGCATGCAGTTGGACGCTATTCAAGTACACCCGAAACTTTTTCCTTATTTTGAAGTTAGTACACCCGAAACCTAATAGATTTTAGATTGTAAACAAGCATGTAGTTAGAGGCTTACTTTTTCCTTTATTTTGAAGTTAGTACACCCGACGTTAGACTATAATTTCGAGATATTATTCCACTGCACAGTATCACGTATGTATCCCGAATTTTTTTAATAAATTTTTAATATAAATTATTCACTTAAAATTCTCTTCTTTAGAAACAAAGGTATGACCTCTCGAATCTAGATGTAAAAAACGTCTTGAACCATTTCAACCGCAGTCTTGATTACTATCTACCCACTTATATAAATAAGAAAGTTTATATGTTACGCATTCTTATATATAACATATGGTACATATATACATATATAATATATATATTTGATTGAGCATGCTAACTAATGTATGAGTAGATAAGATCGATACAGAATGTGATGAAATTGAAAGAGTGCTATCGAGTATGAGAAGTCCTATAATTTTTTTTTTATAATTTTATAAAAAAATGAGAAGTTAAGTCTTCGCTTTTTTTAACCATTGCCAATAAATGCTCTGAGAAAGATGTTGGTGTGATTTTCAATCTAACTTAAAGTACTTTTTGTTAAAAAGAAATTATTAAACTACTCCAAATTTAGTATATAAAAGAGGATAATTAAGTTATTTATTTTTTATCCATTACCATGCATACTTTCTTTCCAAAGGCAGAAAGAGATGCTACTTCAATTTATTCTCATACTACTCCATATATTACTTTGTTTAAAAGAAAATTATAGTTGCACGTGTGATTAACGTGTTTCTACTTTCTACACAAATTAAACATGAAACAAATTAATTTTCCATCGCGGAGTTTTGGAAATGATGTTTGATCTAGTTAAGTAAGGATGAATCTCAATTGATTGTTGAATGCAACAGGAACATACATGGAGCAATATTATACTCAAATCACATTAGAGACACCTCATGGAGACAATTGTAGATACGTACGGTACGTGACTCGAGATCCTTTTATCTAATAAAAGAAGCTAAATATTCTATTGTGCCTACTATAACCAACAACGCAGTAAAAAAGAGTATATGTAACAATTTTTAATATCATTAATTTTAATAATTAAAGACATGTTTGGCTTTTAATATTTTTTATACTTTTTCATTAAGAGTTCATCATTCCATCTTAAGGTATAGAATATAAAAATAAAAATATATTATATTTTATTATCTTATAATATTATATTAAAATTATTATTAAATA
>JANIEQ010000869.1:0-11311 GCA_024708375.1 Oxalis stricta | reverse complement strand
GCCGAAGCCCTCTTATACAAAGAGTGGCTCCGTCCCACGTATTTGGATATCGAAAAGAAGATACGATATTTTGTCCGAGCTATCATTACGGCCGCGGCTGGCTAAATCGCCATTCTAATTGCCCTCAGACCAAGGAATCGTCTTCATTTTCAATCCGACCGGACGTCATCTTTAATAGATTCTTAGTCTTTGTCCGAAGTCGTAATTGTCGTTTATCTAGGTGTACATAACAGTAACTAATTGCCTCGCGTTGACTTAAGTCTTAATTTTTCACATGTTATTCAGTCGGCGGCAGTCGCCAAAAGGTTTCTTCTTTAATCATCATATTTTTCTTTTCTTTTTTTTAATTTCTTAATTTTGTTCGTTTCATAATCATAGGAACGAACGTTGGCCTAATGATATTTTATAACTTTTCTAGTATTTCATTTCTTTCTCTGTTCAAGTTACTTGGTCACGGGCTCAATGTAACTTGGCAATTCTATATGGCTAATAATTAGAGCATAAATCTATGAGCAATACTTGGGAAGTTGGGTACCTCTTTAGGCGCGTCTCAAACATAAAAAACATAAGCACCCTAGACGAAATGAAAAAAATGAGACTAACAAAATATATATATAATATTACATTATTAAATTTATAATTTTTTTCTCTTAATATATATATGTATAGTGTTTTTATTTATTTTTAGCACCCTTTTAGTATTTGTATACTATTTTTTTAGGCTCTAGACGCCTTCATTTTTCAGCTAATTTTGAAGAAGCCCCATACCATATTGTAATCGTGTATTTGTAGGCTGGAGACTATTTATCAGAAGAATGATGTGTTGAGTTGCACTATAAAACATTCAATGGCAGACTCTCTTTTTTTAACAAATATTGTCATATGATTTATTTTGATTAAAAAAATAATAGGCGAAAACCAACCTCACGAAAGGAGAGTTGCCATAAAAATTCACAGAATTTCATTACTCGATTCAAGCAGTCTGAATCCCTACCTTTCAAAAGGGGAAGCACCGTCTATTTGATCATGTTTTTTTGATAATGTTGTGGTTAGCAAATACGACTCTCTTCATTTTAAAATAAGTTTCCATAAAATATTTTAAAAAATCTGAAATAAATATTTATCAAATAAGATAACTGTTTGCTATATATATTACCCAATACTCTATCATTGAATTAGTTTTCACAATTAATGTCTTGTGTTTTGTTTTAGGTTGGGATAGTTTAGCCCAAAATAATATTCAATCATTCTTCATAATATATGTAACAACTAGTTTTAGACGATCAATTTAAAATGAAGGGAGCATAAAACTGTATTGTTCACAAATCAAGAAAAGGAGCTTTTTTTTTTAAATATCAGAAAAGGAGCATTAATAAGCTTATTACAATTAAGGCAGGCAAATTTGAATGGGGCGTAGGGCTGCGGCTGCATGTAACTTTGTCGTCACTCACATTTACAAGTTGACAATTGACATATCTAGAGAGGATTGTGTTTCTTCGAACAGTGTAAAAAACACCATGGGAAACCTGAAACATTAATGACCCTGGAATATGCTACCTGAAACATTAATACCCTGGAATATGTTATGGGTGGGAGAAAATTAACATGCGATTCAATCATCAAACATGTGATCATATAAGCGGTTGGAAATAATATACCAATCGTATGAAATAATTTTAGGAATAATTGATTCGACATAAGTCACGATAAAATAAAGAAAAATTACGCGAACCGGTTGCTTTTCTTAAAAGTGTCCTCCTTAAATTATCTTCTTCTTATTGCGTGATGATTAGACTTCGCTCGACAATCGAACCCCGCATCTCCATTGACTCACACACACGATTGCATGAAAGAGAAACAACTGCTAGTTTTGCATAACTAAATTTTTAAATGGATGTATTACCTCGATAGAACTCTTCTATACGACACACACGTAAATCTAATTTCTGGCCAACATTAGTATTTATAGTGTTGTATCGGATTTTTAAATCAACATAATTAATCATAATCCATTCATGACAATCAGTTGTATGACTCAATAGACTATCGTTTATTTAATCAGAACTCAATATCTTATGGAATTGAGAGTATAAATTCTATCTCTCTTGACAATTTATAAAGAGAACATTTCACTTTGTCATCATACAAAACAAAGTGCTTCCCACCATATACAGTGACAATCCCAAACTTTTTATCTTCGTTCGTAAGCAATTTTCAACTACTATACAATATTAATTATATTATTCCTATCTATTTATTTAGACTATAGTTTGTACTACTATACTTTATACTTTTATTTTATTTGCGTCTTCATAGCGCCGCGTCCATAGAATAACACTTTCACATCAAACTAAATTATCATGAGATGGATGGGAATATGTTCTTCTCATCAATTTACTTTTATATTCATTAGCATACGCAATGGATATATATTAATTTCAACTTCAAAGGTTTGTAATTAACTTCTCTTTATATATATATTCAATTCAATGGATGTCAATCATGCTTTATGTTGTCTGACCTCATATATCTACTATAGTGTAGTGTACTACAGAAGGAATTTATTCACGATAAACTTCAACAGTTATAAAATCAAATCAAATAATTACTCTCTTTTATAGCCCATTTTGTTAGTTTAAAAATAATATTAATTCAGTGACAAATGAAAATATATCTAATCCAAAATATTATGTGAATCACAATAATTTAAATGTAAGCATAAACACTCTGCGGCTCTGCTCGCCCATCATAAACATAAAGTATGATTGATGTTTACATAATTGATTAGAATAATGGAAATAATATTTATTTGATTATTTTATTTTATTTTATGATAATAATGAGATTTATTTTGAATATGGGTCAACCCATAGGTGGAATTGAAAATAAGATGGTATGAATGAAAGATTACGTTTTTGGGTTAATGAGATTTGTTAGCATTAAATGAGAGAATTGGTTGGTTATTGACAGCCAAAAATGAAGAAAAAGCAATTTCGACACGCCGCATACAGCTTTTAAAATCGGCGACACGTCTCCTCGTTGGAAAATACTAGGACTGAAATCACGCTCTTGCCACCAATTTAAACCGCTCCCTGCATCGTTTTTAATGCCGCGTCAGCATATTTATTGCCACATATATTTTTTAATTTGTTTAAAATTTCCAAAAAAATTAAGACTAATTTTGTTTGTATTGTTATTGTTCAGCTGTAGACAAAGCTATGCAACGGAATACTAGTCGGAAAAAACAAACGATTCAGAACGATGATGATTGTAGTCTTGTTTAAAGTGATTCGAGTCAAAATGTGGGAAAACGACTATTAATTAGGAAGGAAGTTACGGAGATATTAGAAAGAAATAATTAACAGCTAATTTAAAGTTATTAATATTTAAAACTCTTTACTGTTTTACATTATACCGGCTCATCAAAAAGCTATCTGAAAAAGGAAAATAAACAAAACTACAGCCTAAAACTCGGCAAAATTGTTATAGGCAGCTGCTATGCTAGATACTAACTCCGATCAAGAAGATTAATTATATGATGCAAATTACAATATTGCCCATATAATTAACACTAGTACTAATTTTCAATGAGGGGCAGCCGGTGGTAAATCTTCTTCTTCTTCATGATGAACTTCCTGATTGCAAGTACAAATTGGCAGCTGGATCAGTACCGGTGCAGAGTTATTCGTCATCGGCTTAGCGATATATGTCGGCCTGTCGTCTCCGGCCATGATCACGACAATCTTGGGCTCCGGATCGAGAATCGGCAAGAATTCTCGATTCGGAGGCTGTTTCTGATCATCTTCTTCATCATGATGATCAGATGACCTCTTCCTCTGTGAACAAGCTAATATGATTAATGCAGCAGAGATAAGCACGATTAGCGCTCCTAATCCACCAAATAAGTATGGTATTGGAGAATTCCATACACTATTATTATTATTTATTGTTGTATTTCTTAAATCCCTCATTTTCCCTTTCTTCTTTTGTTTGCCTCTCACTAGATCTCTCACTCTGCTAATGGAAAATGCAAGAAATGAGAATGGTTTAAGGGGCTATTTATAGGTAGGAGTTTGATTAAGCATGATTAAGATCGCATCAAATTACTTTATTGCCCTTGATTAGTTTTTGTGTTGTGAAATTAGTGGTAATTGATTAAACACAGTAGAAAGATTCCTTTTAACAAATGCTGTGTCTGTGTGTGATGACTGTATAATACTGTTTTTCGATTGTCATGATAGTTACTAGATAGTGCACCATAGTGGAAAATAATCATATTTTAATTTCTATACTTTCGATATGTGTCTGACATCATGTCCACATTTTTAATACTATCACTATCATAAAAATAAAGTGGTTAACACCTGATTCTTGTGATTTCGTATAGCTAAAATTCGTATTCCATGAATAAAATAATGCTAATCACCGGTTTAGTGCCTGCCTAACACAGTTGTTTGTATAAACATCATTTCAGAACTATTAAATGAATGAATGAATGGTTGTTATTCTCTCAGTGCCATATACACTTCCGTTGTCGTGGTCTCCTGGTTAAGGGCTTTATATATATATATATGTGTGTGTATTTTGTTATTTGACATAAGAAAAATTAAATCTGTTTTTTTTATTTAATGGTGTTCTGATTATGGTTTGACTCTCGAGTATATTGTAGACTGACTCGGATTATAATTAATGAAATGATAATTAATTTGTAGAAAAAAAATGTTATAAGAATAATATAAAAAAAAATGTTATAAGAGTGAAGTTGAACAAATTAAATTTGTATTTAAAATTATATTCCCTTCATTATATATGAATGTTAGATTGATGTCTATAGACAATTTTAAAAAATTGATGTATCTAGACATATTTAGAACTAAATATATCATTTTTTTCATGTAAAAAAAATCTACTTAAAGATGTTTCTAAAAAGTGAAATTTGATATTTACTGTAGAATTGAGAAAATATAAGTGGGTTAGATAGTTAGGTGAATTCATTTTATCATGAATCTTAAGCTCACGATAGAATTCATTTGATTTGTAAATGATAATTTAGTATGTGCAAAGTGTACATATGTATATAACCTTTATGTGGTTATCAGATTATGCTGGGATGTATTATTATTATTGGAATGTATTATTATTATGATATAATTTGAATATTATTAATAATAATTACATAAAGTTAGTGTACTAGTATGCGATAGTCATCAGTTTAATATTCTTTTAGAATTGAGCTGTTACAATTTTTTTCAAAAATTAGCACTTATAGTACGGCGAACGGTTGGAATGGTAAGATTCTTGGCATTTTTGTAGAAATGCTTTAATACTTTTCATTATCTTTTTTCCTTCTTAATTAATTGATTAATATAATATAGTAATATGTAAACGAATTGTATGAAGTTTTGTATTGAAAGTATGAAAGTACTTGCTTGATTAATGATCTGCCATTCTACTCCGTAATGTTTTTTTTTTAATGACAATTTGGAGATTGAGTCCATGCATTCTAACTCAGATTTCGATTTTCAAGTCTCACTATGGAAATTAAATAGGAGTATTTAGTTTGATCGGATTTAATTTACATTTTGGATTCGAATGTACATGTATATAATAACTAAGTCAATCGAGAACTGATCGATGGCGTCAAATATTGGGAAACAAATGTCTGCCACTACATGGAAGGAATTTAAGTCGGAAAATAAAACAATATTCATTTCCATTTTTATGTATTTTCTGATGGGGAAAAAGTACCTTATCTCTAGAAATTAATTCTCTTATCATACTCCACAGATCACACTATAGTATAAATTTGAAAAATTGCCTTTTAATTTTTCCAAGGAAGAAGCAGAGTAAACATAGATAACTCGAAAGATAAAAAACTTAAAAAGTCCGTAAATTAAATATAGTATAAACAAAAATATTTTGTAGTCAGAATAACACGATAAATAGGGTAATATTTCATTACATGGCTTCACGAGCAGCCGCGTACACCAACCACCTCACAATATTCATTACTATTTCAAGTTTTTTTTTAATCTTCTTGCCTTTTAATTAAGTAATCAGATAAATTTGCAGATTAAAAAGTCCAATAGATGCATATGAAAAAATAGAAAACGTGATATTGGATCATGACGAGGCACACCATCGTCCATTATTATAAAATAAAGAAGAAGAAGACATAGTGGGGCCCTTAAGAGCTACTTCGGTTCTCAACAAAAGCTATTACAAAATTAGATTATTTCATTATTCAGAGGGAAGATATGTATACGTAGAGATCAGACTCTATAGAGCATAATATAAATAAGATATAATTTACTTCAAAAAAAAAAAAGGTAAGATTATATAATTAAGGATTAAAGGTTAGCACAAAAATAATGATGAAGAATATGGAGATGCGGGGGATCGAACCCCGTGCCTCTCGCATGCAAAGCGAGCGCTCTACCATTTGAGCTACATCCCCAAGATATTTGTTAAGAACAGTTTAGACTTATTTTAAACCATAATTATTGTCAATTGCTAAGTATGGTTCCAAGAAGTTTTCTTATATGATATAGTATTTCGTTGCGCTGATAATACCAAAAGAATTTATAATTAATTTTGAAATTGGCATTTAATAACTTCTTCATTATTGATTAAGTAAGAAAATAGTTAATTTACTCGAAACTTATACTCCGTGTTTATTGTTGATCGAACTCACATATTGCCTTAACAGAGAAAATAAATAACTTGAAGCTATAGCCACAACCCACAGATATATCAGCAGCCGGCGGAAAGTATCATTTCCAAAACGTCACAAACTAATTGTCGATGTGAGGTTTTAACTTTGCTTCTTGGCGTCGATATCAATGGATTTAATTACATGATTATATTGTCAAGTATATATGATTTGTGTGTCTATAGTTAAAAAATATTATATCCCAGATTTTTCTATTGATGTGGGGTTTTAACTTTAGACTTTTTTAATTGATGTGGGGTTTAACTTTAGACTTAATATTTGGTCATGATTAAGTAAATCTCATTCTACCACTTCACTGACTCCTCTAGTTTATTCGATTTTTCTTCTAAAAACTTTCAGTTTTTCTTACTTGTGGATGAAATTCTCTTCACTTGTCAAATATAGTTATCCATTTTTGCATCACTTATTTTTTAATCTAATTATTAGTGGAAGACTTAATGAGTCAGCTTATTTTATACTACTATAGTATATTTAACAATTAGGCGTTTATTCACAATGCGTCCCCATTCATTTTCCAACATTAATCCATGAATACCTAGCCAATTTCGTAACTGCTAGATTGACCTAAACTCAATTGGTTAATTATCATATGTAACATTATATCATAGTATATTGTATCAATACTAATATTTCGAGCAGGACAAAAGCAATAGCATGGATCAAACATGAGGTATTTAACTAGTAGCATATTTTTTTTATAAATTTTTTATAAAAAATATTAAATTTTAATAGAATAATAATATCATTCTATGCAACGAGAAGAACTGATTTAGCGATTTGCATGCAATCAAATTGGTGATGACATTGACCGTTTTTCATTTGAAAAACATAAAAAGCAAAATAAGAAACGGTGCCGTTCTAACAAATGTCATCAGTTATCACAGAAAGAGTCTTTAGGTCCTTTAGCAATCGTCTATATAAAAAAGTCCTTGCATTTTTCACTTTTTGTACAGTTTAGTCTAGCACCTTGTTTGTACCGAAAATCTAAGAATTCTTCCATAAAATAATGTACACACACCTTGATAATTGCGTCCAAAACCTATATTCTGTAAAATGTAAATTGCGTAATCAGAGTTGCTAATTTCACAGATGATGGATTGCCTTCAATATTTTTAATGTCGCCTTTTGTGACTGTTTTATTGAAATCGTTCAATTAGCTAAAATAAAGAGATTACTAATTCCAAAAACAATCTCTCACACTTCAAAGCGGAAAGTCTTAACGTATTAGAATTGTCTTACTTTTTTTTCTAATACCAAAAGCAACTGACCGACAAGTTTTATTACAGAATGTTCTATCCCGTTCCGTTTCTAGCGACATTCGATATTGAATTTTCGGCTTTAAACTATAATTCAACAAAATAGGAAAACAAAAATGGTCAATCGTGAAAAAGGTTTGCAAAAAGACCTGCAATCATCTTCGTTAATCTCAACATGAAACTGTACAAGAATCGGTTACATACATAATTAAGACATAAAAACTAGTATAATTTGTGATTATAATAGAAAAAACAAATTAAGAATAAATATGTCTAATTAGGTAATTATAAATCACTCATTGACTGAGAGGTTTGCTATTAGTGCAAGCTATAGGCTTTGCCAAGTAAGTAGGGTTGCTATCTCCTGCCATCACGACCACAATATCGACCTGATCCTTTGTCTCCGACTCCTCCAAACGCGCTTCTACAGGTTTCCGGTCTTCTTGTGGTTGTACTTGCCGACGTGAGTTATTCTGCTCTGAACAAGATAAGATTATCAATGCAAGACTGATGATTCCCAAGACGAGAGCCATTCCACAAAATAAGTATGGAATTGGAGATTTCCATTGCTTGATGAATCTTTCATTAACTTCTTCTCCTGGTGGAATTGCATACTTGTAATTTCCAGGTCTCATGATCTCGATCTCAGCTAGTTTACTTTAATTTGTGTGTGTAATTATATCTAATGTATTTATATGTAGCAGAAGTTTGAAGCAACGGGCATTTTTCTAAGAGATTACCAAAATGACCTTATTTAAACATTAACTATGTGTGAAGTTTCTTAATTATTCCTTGAGCCTTTACTAATACTTAGGGACCGCAATTCTATCCGAATCCATGAGATCCGCTAAATTTTATTCATCATGGAATGATTTGGAGGGCAAAAAATCTCCATGGATACGGAGACGGATAGAAAAAATTTATCCACCTCATAAATGGAGGTAGGGACGGATACAAAATTTTATCCACTGGGATATATCCATGGATATCCATTTGCATAAAATAGATATAAATATTATTTTTCAATCTAATAAAAGATAGTTATATCGAGTTTCTATAATTTATTAAGTTACATCAATTTTATTTTATAAATATTTAGTGTAACTATCAAATAATATAGCTATCGTTGTTTAATAAATAAGATAATTTTTGATTGATTTTATTTCATCTTTTATGTATTTAGTTTTAAATTTTCGAAAAAATCGATGAATAAAAAAATCCATGGATATCCATTATCCGACATGGATACGGAGACGGATATAATTTTTTATCCATCATGATATGGAGACGGAGACGGAGAGTGATTATTCTAAATGAATACGGAGGTGGAGATAATACTTATCCGCCTCGAATCCGCTCCATTGTCATCCCCACTAATACTTTAAGAATTAATTACTGCACAAGTTAAGTCTCTAATTGGTTTAATTCTGAGACAAAGTAACCACATCAATTAAAAAACCGGAATTAAAATTTCCCTCCATCTAGCTATATATATATAAGTAGCCCTTGAGTTTTAGGGAGAGCTAGCATCTTGGAATCAAAGCTTTAACATTACTTTGCGTCTTTAATTGAAGATTAAAAGGCATCATATACAGAAGAACTAAAGATGTTGTAAGTATTGATAAAAAAAGATGTTGTAAGTGCCCGATTTAGTTAATCTCGAATAAGATATCGACTAATCGCACGCTGGCACGTCCCGTAATTTACATAAAATTAAATTTAAATGATTTGTACAATGATGTGATGAGATCATTCTTCAAAATATAAGTGTGTGTTTACACAATTACCTCTAAACTGTGCATAAAAAATAGTCGGAGTCCTTGAAAATACTATTATTTATCACAGAATTAAGGGTAATTAAGATATAGTTTATTCTTGTAAAAGGGTGCCTTGTAGTTGTGAAAATTCATGTTCGAGGCATGAAAGAGCCAACAAGAATTGTTGCCTTTTGCTTTCATGGAGCCAACCAACACAATGCGTGTCCGTTCAAACTACGTATTCCTTTCTTTGGTTTCCAGTTGTGTAATTACCTAATCAATACTATATCCGAATTAAAAATGCAAACAGCCATGGAATATTGTTTAAGACATGCATGTATATATATTCGCACACATTAAATATGGAGAAGAAAATAAACTGTTTTGGAGCTTTACCAAGTTCTATACGTAACAATTTGTATAAAGTAAATCATGATATATGTTCATATATACAGTACACTCCTACAAAGTTCCAATTCTAAAATAGTACTATCTCCTGATTTAAGCGGACGAACCTACATATAATTTGGGATCAGGATCCCACTCAATTTTTTGAAAAAAAGGAATTATAATAAGCAAATGTATAAATTTTTACATCAAAGGAGAATGTAATGTAGTGGTAGGCTATAGTTGTTGCTAACTGATAAATCTGGATTTGAATCCCACTCATGTGGGCATTTGCAATTTTTTTCCCTTTCTTTCTTTTAATTTTTAAATCATATAATAATAACCATATAAATCCTTACAAACACAATATCATTATTAAAGTTTTTTATCCTTAAATATAAATTAGAAAAAAATATATAGTCTTTAGAAATATGATTACTAAATTTTTTAATTAATCCTCAAATATAAATTGGACTAATATTAAATATTGTTTATTTTTAATGGTATTTTAGTAAGACTAAATTATCATGTAATTTTAGTAAATTAGTAAAATTAATTATTATTTGCTGTAATATTTTATGAATCAAGATTTAATATAATAAAAAAATTCGCGGTGCGATTTTGTACGATCTTCATAATTTTAATTGGCTTCATCATTACTTATGAAAAAATATACCAAAATTAAATATCATCTACATACTAAATATATGTAGAAAATATCATGTATTTTGAAACGGAGGTAGTAATTCGATAACGATAATAAACTCTCCTCGATCCCACCAAATTAAATCATGTAACCGAACTTGAAAATTCATGACTATTTCGGTCCCACCCGACGTCTAATCTTGGATCCGTCCCCGTCCGTCAGAAAATACACGTCTTTTTATTTAATATAGAGAAAGAGACATATATTTTTAGACTGAGAGGGAGTATCTATTTTCTCCAAACACATACGTTTACACGCAAACTAAACTGGACATAATTACAATTTAAAACTAACACGGAATATATATTATTGGTGTGACAATATTGTTTATTCAATTAGCTGGGATGTGTGAACATTTGATTCAATTGCAAATGTGTGAATTATATATTGTGAAAGATGTGTGAATAGTGAAGTATCTTGCAGTTTAATCATGTAGATAATATGATTATATATGGCTGCTTTTATATATAAA
>JANIEQ010000866.1:0-12715 GCA_024708375.1 Oxalis stricta | reverse complement strand
GTGGGTCTGTGTGTGTTTTTTAAACTTCTAATTCCATCTTGTATCTAAATGTTCATAACAATTGTGTGTTTGTTTGTTTCTCTTTTGCAGAATCGCTGTGTGAATATGATTGCTCACTTATTCAATGCTCCCATGGGAGCGGATGAGACTGCAGTTGGTGTGGGGACAGTGGGCTCCTCCCGAGGCAATAATGCTTGCCGGATTAGCTTTCAAAAGGAAGTGGCAGCAGAAACAGAAAGCCGCCGGAAAACCGTGTGATAAGCCTAATATTGTCACCGGAGCTAATGTGCAGGTTTGCTGGGAGAAGTTTGCCCGCTACTTTGAGGTTGATCTCAAGGAAGTTAAGCTGCGAGAGGGGTACTATGTCATGGACCCACATAAAGCAGTAGAAATGGTGGACGAAAACACAATATGTGTTGCGGCCATTCTGGGATCAACACTTACTGGAGAATTCGAAGATGTTAAACTTCTTAACGATCTCTTGACAAAGAAGAATGAAGAGACTGGATGGGACACCCCAATTCATGTGGACGCTGCTAGTGGAGGATTTATTGCACCATTCATTTACCCTGAGCTCGAGTGGGATTTCCGTTTGCCACTCGTCAAGAGCATTAACGTTAGTGGACACAAGTATGGCCTTGTGTATGCCGGTGTTGGATGGGTCGTGTGGAGAACGAAAGACGACTTGCCAGACGACCTTGTCTTCCACATCAACTACCTTGGAACTGATCAGCCCACCTTCACCCTCAACTTCTCCAAAGGTATGCGACTTTCCTTTATCTGCGTTGTTGAGCTTCTCTTATGTTATGTATGACTCTCGGGACTCTGCACCTAGTTTATTTGGTTTTTCATTTCTGTTATACTGTGCTTCAACTTCAAGTAACAACCATTCATTACTCTTACAGCCAGTTTTTAACTTTTGCAGGCTCGAATCAAATAATTGCTCAGTATTATCAGTTCATACGCCTTGGATTCCAGGTATGTTTCTTTGTTTACTACTACATAGAACTCTGATAACTACAGTAATATTACAGCTGGGGTGGTGTAGTATGTAGTCCTAGCGTTTTGACAAAAATCCAAAATTGGTCATTTTCCTTTCAAAGACTTGGAGTTAGTCTTATCTTTGAATTTTTTTTTCTTTAAAAAATGACAAATTTTGGATTTTTTTTCCGTCTATGTGGAGACCAAATACCACATTATCCCTAGTACAGTTTCCTCCTGTTAGTGACACACCCATTTTTTTGATTGTGTATTAATTAAGGGTTACAAGGAAATCATGGCAAATTGCCAGAGGAATGCCCAAGTGTTGAAAGAAGGATTAGAGAAAACATGGGCAGTTCGACATCCTGTCAAAGGAAGTAGGCGTGCCGTTGGTGGCATTTGCTTTGAAAGATAGCAGTGAGCACACTGTGTTTGAAATTGCCGACAGCTTGAGAAAGTTTGGATGGATCGTTCCGGCCACACAATGCCTGCTGATGCGGAGCATATCGCTGTCCTTAGAGTTGTCATTCGGGAGGACTTCAGCCGGACCTTGGCAGAGAGACTCGTAAATCACATCGAAGAAGTTTTGAAGGAACTCAAAACACTCCCAAGTCGTATCGCTGCCAAAGCCACCCATATCGAAGCCACTGTAAAACAAGTCCAGGATGACCATGGATTTGAGAAGCTTGTTGGGAAGACGTGGCGCAGAGACAGAACTCAATGTCATTAAGCATTGGAAGAAATTCGTAGCAGGTCGGAAAGTTGGAGTTTGCTAGCTTATTGTGTTTCTGTTTGAGTGCTTGTTTTGCTTTTGAGCATCTTGCTTGTGCGAAATATGATCACATATTCTGTTATTTTTTCTTCTAAGCTTTTCTTGGATTGTTACGTTACCAAAAATTGTCTATTTTGCTTTGAGAACCTTTTATTTGTGATGGCTGCCTTGCCGGTAGCCTAAATAAATATCTAAATATGCTTGCTCCGTGAATTCTGAAAACTTCTTTTATTTAAATTTAATCTCTATTATTATGTAATCGGATATTTTATAGACAATGAATATTCTACAGACTGAAACAAATCAAAAAAGTTCTTTCTACTCATATAGGATTTATATTAGGAAGGAATATAGTCATTAAGAATAAATAGAAAAAAGAAAAAAGGATTAAGGATGTAGGATCGAATATTAATGTTTCAGGCCTGGTGTAATGCGGATTGGGTGGGTTTGGTGTCGAGTCAAATAAGGAATGGATACAAAATACAATATGAACAACACGAGGCAATCACTGGATTGGGCCGTTTTATTTGTGTGGGCCTTCCTTGTATGTATGTTTATGTAATGCTACTTACTAGGGCTTACTTTACTTTTTATTTCATTTTCTTATTCCCGCTGTTTTATCATTTATGGACACGACTTCACCATTTTCCCGCCAAGCAAACGAACGAACGAACAACAGAGAGAGAGAACAGAGAGAGAGATGAGTAGCCAGTTAAGGAAGACGATTCAGAGGAAGTGCAAAATTAGAGGGTACACGTTAAAGCTAGATGCTCTTAACGAGATCCTCTCTTTCGCTGATGGCTTTCAAGATCAAGCCGAAGCCATTGATACGTTCCTTGACTGTCTTCACAAAGAAACACGTGAGTAATTCGCCAAATACTTCTTCTTTTTTGCTTTCTTTCTTTCTTTCTTTCTTAATTATTTATGTACGTATGTATCAGTGTCACACTTGAGTTTAATTGATTTTCTCTGTACAATTGGCAGTGAAATCGTCAATGATTGACAAGGAAATGGTGAGCAGAGTGATTTCTCTCTTACTAGAAGCTGATGCTGCTACTGAAGAAAACCCTTCTGCCCTCCGTGTCATCGACGCCTTCTTGGTCCCCAAGTTTCATTATGATCCTATCAAGAAACAATTCTTCCAGTATATATGTTCTTTCCATTTTTCTCAATTACTTTTCTTCTATTGTTATTCTAACATCAATCAATTGGACCCACTACTTTATGTTTGAAAAGAGAGTGAATTTCCTTATTCCTGGTTGCTTATCTTTTGGTTTGTTTTAGGCATGGCATGAGCTTGCCTATCCATGGTGATGCATCAGTAAAAGCCGCCTTATACAGAAACAGGTTGATGTTACTATTCCAGAGGGTTTCCCGTGATCCTCATTTTTCCAAACCAGCATTTGATGCTGAAATGTCTTCTTTTGGAAGCTCGGAGGTACCATCCCTTCCTGTGGATATCATGTAGACTCTAATGTGATAAAAACAACAAAATGACTGTTGAATTTTCCACTTTTCTCATGTTATCAGCCTTTATGTGATGTATAGTTTTAACCCAGTTATATTCTGTAGATATCTTCCATTCAATCTCTTGTCGGGCAAACAAGGGAAAAAATGGATCATGGGTGTGATATCTCAGCTGGAGGAAGGCCATTTCTACTTGGAAGACCTAACTGCCTCAGTGGAAGCCGATCTGTCTAAAGCAATATCCTTCGCACTTTCTTTGATTAAAAAAAAAAAGTATAAAAACTCTTGGTCTCTTCGTTTATCTTAGCTGGAATAAATTCCTGCAATGAAGTTAGAGGCTATTATTTTATTTAGTAACCAAAGTTTGACTCCCAGATTGGTTCAAATTGGCAACTGTGTCATTTATTCTTCAAACTTTTAATGATCCATGAATTATCACATTTTCCTTGACCTGCAATACAAGATAACAACAGGGTTTTTTTTTCAGAGAATACCATAATTGTCGCAGAAGGTGAGATGCTTGTTAATGGAATATTTCAGGTTAGTACTCTTTCTCCTTTATTTACTTCTTTGAACTATAGTAGTGCTTCCTTAATATGAAAGATATATCGTTTCTAACTGATGTCATATGTAATCACTAGTGACTCTTATCTTGGCTGGATTTTCTTATGACACTGATCGCCATTCTTTGGATAGGTAATTACTTGTGGGTTCCCCCCTTTAGAAGACAGAGAAAAGTCATTTAAAGTAACTGGAGGACTTGACTTCTTTGGCACCGGTCTGTTGACGAAAGAGGAGACCGTATCCTTTACTGTGCCTTGATTGTATTATTAACACTTTAAAGACATCTAAAATTCAAAGTACTTGCACAAAAAAAAATTGTCCTTAATGTTTCCATAGCTCCGACTAGCTGAAATGGAGAAAAGAGCAGTCAATGATATGTTTGTTATTCTGTCAGAGATATGTCTGGACAATGATGAGGTAATTTAGACTGTTGCAATTGGTTTTCTCTGTGCAATTGATTTTGATTGAGTGTGATACACCATGTGGCCTCTGTTAATGATATTATTGTTTTCCGGTAGCATAGGTTATGGAGAGGCTGCAGACCGTCCTTGATGGTTTTGAGAGTGAGGAGGTGGTTCCTTCTTTATTTGTCTTCATGGGAAACTTTTGTTCGCGTCCGTGCAACATTTCTTTTAATTCTTTCTCAACTCTCAGGTATGGAACTTTCTGGTAAAAATAGGAATTTAAAAGATATTGAAATTGTTCGTCTTGACACAATTTTCTATGTAGATCTCAATTTGGGAAGCTAGGGAGAATGATAGAAGCCCATCCAAGGCTAAAAGAACATAGTAGATTTCTGTTTATTCCAGGTCCTAATGATGCAGGTATATCTAATGATGCAGGCTAAAAAATTTAGCTGACAATTATTGCTTCTTTTATGTAAAGTAAGTTTTACTTTATACCGGCCAGGTGTTTATTATGAAAGTTCAATTTGGCTTTCGAAAATCCCCAGGTCCATCAACAGCTCTACCCAGATGCGTGTTGCCAAAATATCTAACTAAGGAGATTCAAAATCATGTTCCAAATGCCATATTTTCAAGCAACCCCTGCAAGTTTTCTTTCTGATCATGTGCTCATCTTGTGAAGATTGAGGTTCCATGTGAGTGATATTGTGACTGTACCGTGCATCTTGAGTTGATCAGGGGTTTGTTATATTTGATTGCAGAGTCAAGTTTTTCACCCAAGAGATAGTGTTTTTCAGACAGGATCTATTGTATAGGATGCAACGCTCGTGTTTGATACCGCCTTCCATGGAAGAAACTGAAGATCCTTTTGAGCATGTAATTTACTGTATTTATTTTACTGAGAATGGTAGTATCGTCCAGCTTGAAATTGCCGTGTCCCCTCTTTCAATGGCAGGTCACTTGCTTATGACCTCGTCCTCTGAAAGGATATTGATATTGGGGCTAATTGAGTTTGGGATTTCCATTGCAGCTTGTTGCTACCATAACCCATCAAAGTCATCTCTGTCCACTCCCTCTCCTAGTGCAACCGGTGATCTGGAATTACGATCATAGTCTTCATCTGTATCCAACTCCCATGCGGAAGCTTTGCATCTCTCTCTCTCTTCCCATGTTAATTAATTCTTTAACATCCCTATATGATAAAAATTCACATTCTATATCTCCGTTGTCTAACAGATAGTGTTAAGTGACAAAAGTGAACAGAAAGCTTTCAAGTACACGGGGATAACTTGTTTTAATCCGGGTTCCTTCTCCAGCGACAGCACGTTCGTGGCATATCGTCCCTGCACTCAAGAAGTAGAATTTTCAGCCTTGTAATCCAATATCTACTGTCTACAATTGGAGTACTATATAATATTACTATCTGAATGCATATACTTTGTTGAAAGGAGGAAAATTTGATAAACAAATTCTAGACTAGAGTATTTCATGTTACCGATACATGTATTGTGCTGTAACCATTTCATGTAGCTCTGGAGAGACTATTACCTTTAAACTTTATTTAAATCTAATATTTACGTAACTGGAGACAGGTGGCTTTCTCGAAACCTGACCGTTTTCGTTTCGAGTTAACTAGTGTAGGTACAGATTGGAATTGTTTCAGTTTCCCATGTCAAATCCTAGGTACTTGTAATTTTAAACTCGAGGATCAAAGGAACCTATTGATTCGAATGAAACAGCAGCAGCAGAATTTAAAAGTTGAAAACCCAAGTTGTAGCCTTGTTAACCCAAAACCTCTTTCGACTCTGTAGGCTTGTAATAATAAGTTTCATATTCTTCTTCAGAGGTTATAGGCTATAACTCGGTAACAATATATTATCCTCTGAACCAGCCTACAAGTCGCGAAAAAACTTAAACAGCCTATGAATGCTTCATCTCTTCTTCTTCTTACCACTAACTTCGAAATTCTAATTAACAAAAGCTTCACCGCTGATCTCTCCGTCAATAGTACCATGTAGGAGGCAGCCACCAACCATACTCACAGTTTTTTGATCGACTTAAAAAAAAAAAAAAATCAAGAATTAAGATTTAGGATTTTTTTTTTCTTCTCCTTTTCTCGAAAAATAATCCATGAACGATATTTTACTATGTGGTGACAATATGTATAGAAGTTACTACGACCTAATATAAGTTATAACTAATTAATTATTTACTTCATAATAATAAGCTAACTTTTGGACAAAATTTAAATTGAGTTAAAACTATATATATGAGCCTTTGATACGGATATATATCACTATAATTAGTACATGATACATATACAAATAGAATCCTTGAAAACTTATAAACATCTTACTTAATTCTCTACCATACAACATGTTGAAATGATTAATTTTGTTTCCACGAAGTTTTCTCTTCTGGATACTTTTTTTTTTTTTTTTTTTTTTGAGGAGCTCTTCTGGATACATTAATGCCAATGCTTATACAGATAAAAATACTTGTTCGATATATATAATTCAATGTATTGTGTATGAACTAACTCTACATGCTACATGTAACTTTTATTTTTTTGTCAATCCAAACAGAATATTTAACATTAAGCAAGGAAAGAAAAGAAAAGAAAAGCTCTAAAATAAACCATTAGCTAGATAGTCAATTAAGCTTAATGTCACTGTTTATACCACGGCCATGCATATTAATTGGAGAGCCTAATTAATTAACATACTACAGTATCATCATGAGTTGGAGCTTTTTGGCAGATAAAAAATCGATGAACGGAACATGACCGGAATGTTGTTTGATGATGCCACCTTGATAGACCTCCTCTTCTTCTTTTTTCGAGTTGTCTATCACTTCACTTTTGTTAGAGTTTGAGTTCACTTGAAGGAAGTCGTAAAATTCCACTTCCTTATTCTTATCTGCAATGTTAACGACGTGTCATCCATATTTTTGAAAAAAAAAAAACTAAAATAATGTCAGGATCGACATGATATATAATGAACTAACTACATGATGCAAACACCAGAAATTTGGGATTACTCTTGGCCAATCACATACTCTATACGTACATATATCATGTTAATTGAGTCAATTTGTTGAAATATTAATTTGATTTACATTTAAAATTGAAGTATTAATTAATTTGTTGATATGTCATTCTATACATGCTAGCTAGTTAATTAATTTGAAAATGTGATCATTTGATCACTATATATATCTCATCTTATCATGAAACAGGGGCATGAAACTAACTCGATCGGACAGTAGCTAGCTAGCGCGATATAATATTGCATGCTAAAGTATTCATGAGATAGAGTTGAAGGAAGGAAAAAAATAGTAAACCAATACCTTGACATATCGTTGTGAGACAATTAGTTGAACCTTTAGTCCATAAATCTTTGATAAATTGTGTATGACTAATCGTAGAAGTAGGGATCAAATTAGGGAAACTCCGATAACCCTTCATCATGAGTACCCTTGCATCCCCGCCTTGATTATAAATATTATTATTATTAGCTATAATATTGTGATTGGAAGAAGGAGAAGCTTGCTTGATGAGCTGCTGATCTCTTTGCGTAAAACTTAGATCTTTCCCTGCACCTCCTAGCCATGATTACGTGCCAGTGGTTCTTGACGGCGTTATCGGTCCGACCTGGGAAGAGTCTGGCAATCACAGCCCATCGGTTGCCGTGGATCCAGTGAGAAGCCAAGAGTCTCTCTTCTTCTTCTTCGCTGAAAGGACTTCTGTTGATTCTTGGATCCAATTGATTGAACCACCTCAACCTACAGCTCTTACCTGTTTCAATTCATTTCATTTCATTTCCAATCATCAGCTAGCTAGCAAGTTAAATTAGCGCGCGTGTGTGTTAATTAGTCACACTCACATATCATATATATATATATATATATATTCATAAATTAATATCAAACCCTAACAGGAAAGTATAGTTATAAATCATCCAAGCTCAACAAAAAAAAAATATAATTGAAACCCTAGCTAGTCATCAATCATTCAATACTGATCACATATGTGTTCTATAATGAAATATACATGCTTATTTTTAAATCGGAATTACTTAATTTATTTAATCATTGGTTATAATTGTATATATATTTACCTGATCTTCCTTGGAGCTTCTCGGCTATGGCGTTCCAATTATGAGGACCATATGTTTCAACCAACTCTCGAAGCTTGTCGTCTTCAGCTGGCCTCCAATGGCCTCTACTGCACATCTTACAGAAATCTTCTAGCTCGATAACGCTATATATATCCTTAATAACGTACGATCAAGCAAAAAAGGAACAAAAACCCTAGTCTGGTTGGATCGATAACGCTATGTATCCTTAAGAACGTATACGATCAAGCAAGAGAGGAACAAAAACCCTAGTTTAATTGGTTGGATTGATTAACTAGATCTCAAAAAAAATCTACCAGCCGATCGAGGAGACCTAGCCAATGAAGAGATTGGGAGAGTAATATATATTTATATGTATATATATATATAAAGGAGAAGATGATAATTTTCATTTTAGTATTATTAATTAATTATTATGAGAGAAAGTGATTTCCGTTAGAGGTGGTGGGAAGCTTTAGGCAGACCGTCTACCAGCGGTTGACGCAAACGTCTAGGCTAACAAACTAGACTTAGAGAAATATTACATAACTTTAATTTCTTGAAAATACTTATAAATACAAATACATATATATATTTATATATTTAAGAGAGAGAGATTGAGATTGGAGGGATTGCTTGGTGGGGTGAATTTTGTTCTGCTTTCAACATCTCTCTGAGTTTCTAACCTACAACGTCTACTTAACCCACCAATAGCACACAATGTACTGAACATTCTTCTCTTTGCAATTCATCATCGATTTTTTATATAATAGTATTCAATTAAATATATTAAAATAAAACTAGCTAGCTAGTTAATTTATTTACTATTAACAATAAAAAGTTTCATTACGAAAAACGGCTAGCTCATGTCTTGATGATACAAATAACTAAAAAGCTTGACTGCAGTTAACTAAATTATAAACCTTGTCCAGTATAGTTATGCTTATGCAGGACGTTTATTAGTTAAATTAAACCATGCACTATTTACTAGTTCATTAAAACATATTAACCTATGCTGATGTATATCTAGCTAGGATCTATAAATGGAAAAAATAATATCACATATATATAATATTAAAGTGAAAGATTTTAAACTCGCCCTGCCCTGGTTGATCAATTTGAGGGTATTATTTGGACAAGATAAATCCCATCATTCTTTTATATAGCAATTCAAATTGTATACAAGAAGAGGGCCTCAAAACTAAAACAACATCCGAGTCTCATGGGGACAAATCGGGGTCGTTGTATAATTATTTACTAGCTAGCTAGTTCAAATAAGTAGGATAAAGTATAAAGGGATATAATTGTCAAAAATGAAAATTATAGCAAATTAACTAATTAGTTGAAAAGAGATTTTAGTATTCTAGTTAGACTTGCGTAATGTTCTATTCACGTTTTTGGGTGATTAGGTTTTGATCACTTTTCAAACCTAACTAACAAGAAAAGCTTTGGATTATAAATTACAGAAGTTGCACGTGGAGTGACTTAATTGGGCAGCCATCGCTTTTAACTGCCAATAAGTAACTCCTTTAATTTAGTCAAACTTGTCTTCTCTACCTTTTGAAGATTTGTTTTTACTTGTTGATTGCCTCTTATATTTATCTGAAAATGATTATAAGTAAAAATCAATATATATATCTATATAAATCTACCCTGCTGCTGGTGTTTGACAAGAGTAATGGCAAACCCGGATATTGGTTGCCGTGTTAGGGTATTTGGGAAGGTGACGTGCGCAACTTTCTCCTTATAAATTGCAAAAAATGTTATTTATCGTGATTCGAATTCATGATGATGGACTACAAAAGACAATATTAATCAGATTAATCAAGGCTCGTGCTTGACAAGAGTGATAAAAATTAAACAAAAACACTTTTTGTTTCCTAGATGTACATACATACATATGATGCTTAACAAAAGGCAATGCCATGTTAATTAATTTAAACATCTCCACCTTAAGAAAGAGCTATTTGGTTTTCTATCATTTTCCTTTTGGAAATATTTTAAATGGAGACATGAGTTTAAATTTGAGTATTGGCTCTACCATAATTAATCAATATTAATTAAATTTAATGGGATATTACATTTTATATAAGTTCCTGTATTTATCAACAAAAACGTCATTACGATCCCTTTGTTGGAAAAATAGCTCAGAGATCCCTAAGTTAGTTTTCCGTGTGTTTATTGCTTATGTGGCGGACGGAATACCTTCTGTTTTTTTTCTTTGAAGTAAGAATACCTTCTGTTAAACACCATTTTTTTCTGTATAAATATCTGACACCATAAACATAATGACACCTGTCATAACATTCTGAAATTGAACCGAGAAGTTTCGATTGAAACTTTACTTTCCCCTACGGTTTCGACTAAAATTCAGCCAACCCCCTTTTCTGTTCTAATTTACGATCGACTTTTTTAAACACATCATGTCTGACATGGCGGAGGGTAAGTCCAGCTGGTGAAATACATAAGACATCGAGATTTGGAAAGGCACGTAGATGCTATGTCAGCATGAAATTTAACGAAAAATCATCACAGGACCCTCCGAACTTATTTTAGAAAAATATAGGAGCCTAAACCGTTTTTTGGTTTTTGAAATGTGTAAAATGAAAATATTGTGCGTAAATGATATATATTTTGCTTGTTAAAAAGGTTGTGATTACAGAAAGGAAAGACATATTCCATCCCTATCAACTACCATTTTTCTAAAGGGAAAATCACTTCGTATAGAGATTTTGGTAACTATTAGACTAGAAAGTCTGATTTATTAATACTGAATGACATGAAAGAGTACATAAGTTTTTATATATAGACATAGAACAGTGATGTAAAAAACTAATGAGCAACACAAGGACCTAGTTAAAGGTCGGTGCTATACTATAAATACTAAACAGTCATCAGCCTGATAGAGAGAGAGAGAGAGAGAGAGAGAGAGAGAGAGAGAGAGAGAGAGAGAGAGAGAGAGAGAGAGAGAGAGAGAGAGAGAGAGAGAGAGAGAGAGAGAGAGAGAGAGAGAGAGAGAGAGAGAGAGAGAGAGAGAGAGAGAGAGAGAGAGAGAGAGAGAGAGAGAGAGAGAGAGAGAGAGAGAGAGAGAGAGAGAGAGAGAGAGAGAGAGAGAGAGAGAGAGAGAGAGTTTTTTTTTTTTTTTTTTTTTTTTTTTTTTTTTTTTTTTTTGCCTGCCTGCCCCCCCCCCCCCCCCCCCCCCCCCGGGGGGGGCTAGTAACTGTCGCCCCCCCCCCCCCCCCCTACCAACTCATCAACTGTTTTTCTCTTCAATTCTCAGCTTAACTGCCTCTCCCAAGTCCTAACCTTAAGTAACTATATATTAATCGTATGGTAAGGTTCAAATAATGTAGTTGATTGATAAATTTTGACTGTGTTTCAATGTATTGGCCTATATCTGTTTTTATGCGTGTTTTACTGTTCTACCAAATTTACCTACTTTTATTTTCTCTAGCCGTCAAGGTTTTGTCTTCATATGATATATCCACTTTGAGAGGTACTATAAGGTTCGTTATTTAAAGTACTGTTTGAAAAATTGGTGAGCTATCTAAGTAATTGAAGTCTTCAAATGTTAATTTATAAGATGGATCTTCCATATTGACCTATCTATATCCTAATTTAAGTTTGTATTTTACTTTCGTTTTTCCGTTTCATCTTTTTAATTAATTTGGGTAATGTACAGTTAGCAAGCATTCCCAGTTGGTCACCCAAAAGCTCTTAACTGTGAAAAATATTTTGTATCTATATATATAATTAAAGTCAAGTAGCTTCTAGTCAATATGCAGATCAATGTATAACTATAAAGGAATATGTTAATTTGTGCATGCTGATATTAATATACATATATTTGTATTTATATAGAGATTCTATAACTGGTGATCAGATTTCTATAGCAGAACCCACCTATATACAATTAAACATTTAGCTGGAAGTAAAACTTTTATGTTCTTCATTTTCCCTTTTAATTACCAAGCTCTTATTAATTATAGACATCATATATAGCCCATACTGCTAGCTCCATACACTTTTAGGGCTCCGGCCGACGACATTGAAATTTAGATCCATGCATTTATTTAATTTTGGATTGACAGTAATTTGAATATTATATCGCATGTAGTTCTTAATATGTAGTATTTTTTTAAAATTTGGTTTTAATCTCCTAGCATGTAGTCCATGAATTAATAAAGTGCAGGGCGATCATAATAATTAGTTCTTGAAGAAAATTCAATATTAATATCCAAAAAATGATATGCATCATTTTGATTTCTTGATATTAATCACCTGTTCTCACTAATTAATATAATAAAATGCCACGAAAATAGAAGTAAAAACTTTTTAATGTAAATTACATTAAAAAAAATTTACTATGTATATATATATATATATAAATGTATGTAGATACATACATACAT